>WSTK01000156.1:18279-58806 GCA_019616945.1 Ceratobasidium sp. 414 | reverse complement strand
TCTGTAGTGAGAACTGAACTTGAGAGAAAATGTAATGACTAAGTAAAATTAATCTGTAGTGCTATGTAGAACATGATATGAGATACATAGCACTACATAGCACTACATAGCACCATGTAGACATCTGTAGTCAGGACCCCTGGGTTGGGGACTACAGGAAAAAAGGTGGTTTTGCTGATGCGCAGCAGCGAGATCCAGATCCTTCTGACCGTTATGCCTGAACTTCACGTTGGGTGGAGGAACTTGAAGACTGCCAACACTGACTGCGTATGCTCCCACTGAATCGACCGGATTCGTCCCAGACCGTGCATTAAGTCGCTTAATATAGGTGTAATGTTGACGGATGAGCGACGAAAAATTGGCAATCGTCCACTTGGCATCCGGCTCCTTCTGTAGGGAAATGGCGACCTCGCGATACGACGAGGGGAGGGCCTCGATCATTATCTGGCAGACAGTAGCCTCCGACTGGGCTAGTTTCGTGTCAATCAAGCTTGTATAGAGGTCGCGTAGCCGAGCAAACCACCGCTCAGGATCGTCAGACTCAGAGAAGCGCGAACCATGAAGTTCCGACAGCAGGAGAGAGGCCTGGTTGGCGTCCTTGTTGCGGAAGATCCGTTCCAGTTCGTCCCAAAGGTCCTTTGGCTTCGGCATGTTGCCCAAGTGAGACACGAGTGCAAAAGTTGAGTTATCTAGAAGCCCAGAGATTCCAGCGGTCAGGCAGTTAGCTTCGCGCCTATAGCGAGCGCTAGCTTCAGCGTTAGCAGCAGGGGGAACAGGCTGGGTGCCGTCGAGGTATCCTTGGAGTTCGTTGCTGCAGAGATCTTGCGCGACCAGGTGTTGTATGCGTCATGCCCGGTTAATTTGTCAAGCGACGATGTCCCAGATTGAAAACCTCGAACTCGTGCTAGAGATAGGGTCTCAGCGCCGTTGGATACAGGCGGGGCAGCAGGTAGTGCAGGTGAAACCAGGACAGCGGTGGAGGTGTTCTTGCTCGCAGTGAGACTAGTTTCAGCTTTCAGGCGTTCAATCTCGAGCTCCGCCTTGCGAATCTCGTAGTCGCGTTCTCGATCACGGTCGTTCGTGGCAATCCTTTCACGTTCGACTTCCACATGAAGCTTGAGGCGATAGCGGGAGGTCTCAGGGTCTTCAGGGGGTGTCGAATCGCAACATGGGGGATCGTCAAGCGGAGATCCCAGACGATTGACGCTTCCAGCAGCAGAGGATCTGCGAGAGCGCACCATCGCGTTGAAGGGAATGTCAGGGGAGTTGGCCGGCGTCGCCATACGTAGCTCGAGGTCAGGTTCGATCTGAACGAAGGATAGGGGCGAAGAGGCCAGCGAGCGGACAGGAGTAGGACTAGGAATTGGTTCGTGAGGAGGATCGCGTCGCCACAATATACCACGACACGTCGTGCCGGTTGGTTGGGAGGATCCCCAGCGAGTAGCTGTATCCGAGTCCAGATTTCCGAGTCTCGAGGAGACGAGGAAAATAGAATAGAGCCGATTAACTTTAAGCGGTCAAACAAACGGTCAATAGCGCGAGAGCGCCGGGGCTCATAACCTGTAAGACGGCAAGAGTCGTCGGCTCAGTGAAACGGGGTCAACACGTGTATATAATGTATCTAACCTAAGACAGAAACAGTGCGTCGCGCGTACTGGACAAGTGTGAGATACATAAAGAGAAACAATATGAAGAGAGAACAGAACGTACCGGCTCAGTGAAACGGGGTCAACTGAGCCAGCAAAAACGAGCGACTGTCGACCTATATACGGCCTGGATAGGGGCTCGAGAGGCGCCCATCAAAGATCGAGGATCGAGGATGAGGTAACGAGTGATCGATGACGTCGGACGTCGGACCCACTCTACAACACATATATGCAGTCGAAAACTATACAGCGATTGGGGGTAGATCCCTACACCGTATGAGTGCCCGAGGGTCTCGCAGTGGCAGAGCCGCACTGCATTTAGCCGGCTGATGAGCCGCAATTTTCCTCCAGCAAATGAGCTTTGTGCATAGTTTTGTCGTCACACCCTAGAGGGCACAAACGTCCTAAGGTTTTCCGCCACGATATTAACTGATTTTCGAGATGACACGCGCTAGAGTTGCGCATTCACCCGGTATCCGAGGAGAGGAAAAGAAATATATTCAGGTACTTGTTTACAAGTTCACCATGCTTATACAACAGAGCCCAGTTAAAACTACCCTAAGAGCCCTTGCATCCGTCGATGCTTACAGGCACTGGTAGTACCAGGGAGGGCTGACAGCCGTGCACTTAGAAGGAGAAGCGCAGGCCTTGAAAAACGAAACGTTAGGCATGGCACACAGTCAAGAATATTTAGGGACTTACGGTGGGGCCGGTGTATCCATTGCCGCCACATTGGCCATAGCGAGGAACAGTGCCAGAAGGAGCAGTCGGAGTAGACTAGAAATATAGGGTCAGAATAGACTCAAGAAGCCATAGGCAGTCTGGACATACTGGAGGGGTGCTCGTGGTCTTGGTCGAGCTAGAAGAGGTGGTGGTCTTGGTCGAGCCAGAAGAGGTGGTGCTAGTGATAGGGTTGGTGGTAGTGCCGCTGTAGGTTGAACCGATATCACCAAAGCGGATGTTAGAAAAGGTGACAGACGCGTTGGGGCTGTTGGTCTCGACGTCGGTAGGCGTGCCAGAGGTCGTAGCACACGTGCCACGGGTAATGCCCGGAGCAGACGGGTTGGACGCGACGGGGTAGCTGCTATCAAGCCAGAGCATGTTGGCCGCATGGTCGTCCCAGATGGACATGACGAGCACAACACCGTTGGTGAAAGACTTGTCCATCGTCGCCATTCCGCCCTTGGCGGCATAGACGTTCTGGTCGTTAAAAGCGGTCTTTTGGGCAGAGCAAAACTGGTCGGTGACCGAGTCATAGGTGTCCATGCCGGGGATGTTGGTCTTGGAGTTTTGGATGACCTTGCCGTTCTGGACGTAGAGGCGGCGGATCTCGACGAGCTTGCCCGAGGCGGTGTTGGTGTCGGTGACGAACTGGGTGACGACGGTCATTTTCTTGGAGGTGTCGACGGTGAAGCCCTTGCCGTAGTATGACTTGTCACCCATGCGGAACGAGTTGAAGTCGCATCCGGGCTGATCGCAAAAGCTGGTGCATTCGGAGCCAGAGCAGCGGGTTTGGCCGGTGACGGAGCAGGGGTGGGGGGTGTAGGCGGTGGCGATCGAGTTGGCCTCCCACACGTCCATCTCGCTGCAGCAAGTGCCATACGAGCCGGTGCCAGAGTTAGGGTCGTTTGCAGAGCCAGCCCAGCCGCCAGAGTTCGCCTGGGCAAGAGTCAGTGATAGTCTGAAAATATGAGATGGAGACCAACCTCGCCGTTGATAAATTTGATGTCCTTGGGACACTGGGCATCGCAGTAGCCGGTTCCGTACTTGGCGCCGGCCCTGTTGTTGGGGTACTGGGTCATGCCACCATCAGCAGACATCTCGGAAAAGTAGAGCGCGCCGTTGAGACCGCACGGTAGGTTCGAAACGTCGACGTCGAACGTAAACTCCTGGTTCTTGAGCTTGAACATCTCGTATTTCGTATCGTCCGAGGCCATCATGTAGACACGAGAACCGACGTTTTTGCCGCTGGTGTTAGAGGTCACAAACTTGAGGGTGAGAGCGTTGCCGCTGGTGCTGATACCGTAGGTGTTGCCATAGTCGGCGCCCTCGACGGCGCAGTTCTTGGCGCAAGTAACGGGGTCGGGGCAGAGGGTTGCGTCCCACGTTTGGCCGGAGTAGCAGTTGGTGTAGCCCGAGGTGGTGTGAACCCAGCGCCAGTTGGCGTCAAGCACAATCTTGCCGGGCTGGCTGGCGCAGCCGCCAGACTTGGTGCACTTTTGCCACGGGAGCGAAGGATGGACTTCAGCGTTCTGGATGCCGACCTGCTGGGCGCGAACGACGGCGAGGTAGAGAGAAGTGAGTGCGAGTGCGGAGTACATTGTAGACGACTGTCGAGTGCTGGACTGATGAAGTTTGCGAGCAGAATGGCGACGTTTTTATACTGGTTTCATTCGGTAAAAGCGCGGCGCTGGTCGACCTACACCAACGAGGCCATCACAGCTACGTGCTCATGTGCGCTGGCCCATACAGCAAGCCAAGAAAAAAAAGGCTAGGTATCGTCGGGCGAGGAGGAAAACATAATGGGTCGACCTAGTTACTGATGGTGGCACGACCGCAAAATAGTTACTAGAGCGCTTGGCAACTGCACGGCGCCGAGGACAGGCCGACTTTAGCTCCCAAATGTCCATATCGACAGGCACTAATTCAGGGTGGTCGGCGCCAAGGCCAAACAAGCTTAGTTCGAGTGTCATGTGAGGCCAATGAACTCCCAAATGCGGTTCTTTGACGGTGTGTTGTGGTCAGGAGAAGGAATACGTTTGACAAATGGGGATATGACATGAGCACGGTGTCTTCCGCGTGACGGCCAGAGATGCCACTAAACTAAAGGCAATCAGCTGGGTGATACCAGCTAAACTCCCGAGAACCCGTGCTTGACTACGTGTTGCCGATAGACGAGCCCACACGCCCTGCCTTTTTGGGATACTCAACACGTGATAGGATATGGCCAAGCTTGCTCTGCAATCTTAATCTCGGCCATCCTCCTCATGTTGTTGGGGCCCTATGTTTATCCAACGTCATCTCTATATAGCATATAGTAGCGCCACCGTAAGGAATATCTTAGTTAGTGCATCATCTTGAGCATCGCCTCCACAGTGGCCTATGCACGGGCTTCGCTCGCCCAAATGGCATTATTTCTCAAATTAATTAAAAAGGCTTTCAAAAGTCTCAGTTAGGACAAAGCAGTTGTAATACCCGTCGGCCCATACTGATGCATGCACCCACCTAGGAGATTACCACCACTTGACGCCTACTCAGGGTGCCTTGTCCGTCTTCTTGTACCCCAAATGGGCAAGCCCGGACCAGGTCGCCGATGTTGCACAGCAAGAACGAGCCATGTTCGGAAGCAACGGCGATACAAGAGCCACTCAGCGAGAAAGGGACTAGGCATGTTAACACCTTTATCCGCCAAATTATCTCATTGCAGCAATGCGAACTTGAGTATCTTATATGCCAAAGTACTACCCCAACCTCAGAAACGACGCAAGTGCAACAGCTACTGAGTATGCTACATCGGTGTGCCTCTGAACAAACCAACTGCCAATCTGCCAGAAGCCCTAACCGTTGCGTGAGAGCCGGGGATGTGGGAGGGAGTTTTTAGATGTACCATAGACTGTATAGAGCGAGTGTAGGCGTCTGATGATCCCCTGCTTTTAGCCCTGGCCGAGCATTCCGAGGAGAAATTGCATGGCCGAAGAGCCCAGGATGACACCAGGATTGCTCAGTGCGAACACTACAGACCACAGACCAGCTATAGCAGGCCGGAATGCAAGTCCCAAACATAGTGCTCAAGATTCTCAGTCAGCACAGTAGGAGCTACGTCGGAACCGAAAACAATAGGGATACCGTCCAGCGAGAACCCCATGCAGCTTGCCCACTCCGCATGCCCTTCTAACAGACCAGTAATCATCGTCCCACATGTGCCACAGACCCTGCTAGCGCGAGTTTCAAACACAGCGTGGTCCGTCCGACAAGGAGGCTACCGTGTGCCACACAACACCAGGAAACTAGCCGATCTGCCAGAGTATCCCCGCTAGAACTCCAGAAATAAAACAACTCCAAGGTTGTTCTGGAGCGTCACTTAGAGCGTCATAAAAGCTCTGGTATCACCATACCTTGAAAGAGCGTCTGGGGATGGTGTCGGGGATGGGCGAAGACTGGTATCTCACGTTGAGATGGGCAGGGCTGTGTGGGCCCACTACTGGCTGGGCTCGCCCGATGCTTGGAGGTGTGGCTGTACGAGTGTGCTGCGGATATTATGTGTGTGTCCGGGGCGCTTTTACGTTGCTGGGGTGTCTTTAGTTGAGTTGGAGAGTCCAGAGAACATTGGAGTGTCATGAGATGGCAGAATCGGCACGTGATATATCAACACCAACAAAGTAGGAAGTTGGCCAAAAACAGCGCCTCATGCCCGGTTATATGCAAGCCATTTTTGAGCGTCCAGCGTATTAATTGCAGTATTTACTGAGGAGTAGTATATAAATTCGGATGACTACCCGTGCACACATGTTGTACAGTAGGGTAGGCCGAACAAGGGACTTTGTTGAGGAATGGCGTTTCAGACATGGGCAAACAGACAAGGAAAGGTGAACATGGGTAGGGGGGGGGGGGGGGGAAGAGGGCATAGGGGTGAGCGTATGTACTCGGATTCAGAAGCCGCCGAATCTAAACAAAGGGCGGCGTCTCATCGTCGGGGCGCATCGGAGAGCAGAGGACTGTTCTCGCCGTTCAGATTAAGTTGCAGGCGGACTTGC
Organism: Ceratobasidium sp. 414; assembly: GCA_019616945.1. Lineage (NCBI taxonomy): Eukaryota > Fungi > Basidiomycota > Agaricomycetes > Cantharellales > Ceratobasidiaceae > Ceratobasidium > Ceratobasidium sp. 414. The sequence continues at coordinate 52,406 of WSTK01000156.1, read as the reverse complement.
TTCAATGGTTGAGCTATGTGAGCACGCGAAGCAAAGGGTTTGAAGCGAGACTTGGTGTGTGTGCTCGGAGTCGGCATAAGAGCAGGGGTGGATGCAGGGGCTGGAGCGTGTTTAAAGCTATGTGAGCGGGAGAAACTGGCTTGTCGATGGGCCGGCCGAAATGGGTTCGCCACTCGTCTCCCAACACCGGGCTTGCGGGTCGCAGTAGGTGGCAGGTGCACGAGCCCAGGCGGTCAAAGTCCGCGATTATATCTGCCACACTTTGTGGATATAGTGCTTGATTGGTGTGCGGACGAGCTCGAGGAAGTTGAAAAGCAGTTGGGTGTCGGCCAAGCTGCGGTTGGAGCGCTGAACGTGACTATATTACTACTGGGGACTGGATTAAAAAGGTGCGGCACTAACCTTCCAATGCGCGGGATCCTTGCTTAGAATCGCGCCAGATATGTTGAGGGTTACGAGGTCGTCAAAGATATGAGCCAGCGCCTCCTACCCAGAGCGAAATGGGATGAGCATTCAGGGGTTACACAATACGGTCAAACATAAGCGCCACCCAGCACGATGAAGTCGAAATGAAAAACGACATGGGCGTTATAAATTGCACACAGGATAGAGACCTCGTTGCGGGGGGAGAGGGTGTAATTGATTGCAATAGGCTTGAGTATGAAATGGGAGACAGTAGCCTGGTGAGCTAGTTAACCTCGAGTAATCAAGAGTAGGAGGGGTACGTACGATGAGGGTCATCGTGGCGATGATTATGCCGGTGAGCAGGTTGGTAGCCGAGTAGTAGGAGCCTAGGGCGGTCAGGGTGCGCTCGGATGGCAGGTTGATAGGCGTTCATGGATTCTCTCTGGAGTCGGGGTGGTCTGGCTGTGGTCAAACGAGGGTGGTTGCGAATATGCGAATGAAAAATAAAAACGGGCAGGCTTTGATTATATGGAATCGCATACCTCCGTTTCTGGGAGCATTGCGACGATCAGGCGACCGCATCCTAATGAAGCTCGTGTCAAATGTCCTATTTCGGAACTAAGGCTCCCGAAAAGGTGAGTTGGCCGGTTAGAACTATATAGTCTGGGTTGTCAGGTGAATGAATATCATTCAATTGAACTCAACATATACGCAAATTAGAAGAAAGTCATGGTGGGAACCGTTTTGGATGGGGGCGGGGATTGTTTACCCTAAATCACGCAAGTCATGTGGTTACCCGTCCGACCCATGCTGTGAGAACGGATGCGCGTTAGGATGGTGGATCGACAACGTTTAGACTCCCAAGTGATTCAGTTTGACTCAGCATAGGTCCGTATGCCGGTCCCTATGGCTTGTTTTGGGTAGCAGCTGCCGACTGAAAAGGCAAGCCGATCTATTAGGATTATATTGTCAGGGTTGTGTAATAAACGGGGGTTTTTTGGGAGGAGGGGGTGTTAAGATGGGGCGGACCTGTGACTAGGGGGTGCGGCGAGGGGAGGTGGGCTAATGTCCTTCTTTGGATGATGAGCTGAAATCATCAACACCGCGTGTTTCTCTGTCGAGATCCAGAACTCGGGGGGCCAAGATGAAACTCAGTCCTGAGATTGTACTCGAGTAAAATAGATATTTTTGAGTAGATAGAATAACTAGTACAGCCAAGAGAATGAGTTCTAAAGCAGACAAGCAACGACGAAAGCGATCAACATCACCGCTCGCAATTAGTGCAACACTCAACCAACATGCATACACTTGGCATTGTTGGTTGTTACTATACAGCACCTGTCAACCGCTTAATCACTCAGCTCAATCTGTGAATATTTCTTAGCCCACCACCTTCTCGATATAATAAAAAGGGCTCACCGCTGCCTGAACCTTGCTCCTTGCACTCTTTGCAGCGGCCCTTGGCGCTCGTGTGGTTGACTTGGCGGCTCCGGCAGTAAGTTTAGTTTGTCGTGTTTTTGCCGCGCTGGTCGTAGCCTTTTTGGTCGCTTGGCTGAAAACAAGTCCAAAATTTTAGCACGCTTGCGTCCCAAGGAGGGCCTCAATTTAGCCGAAACCTACCTCAAAACCCCTGCTCGACCTTTTGGTTTTGGAGGAGGTGCTTCCTCTTCCTCTTCTTCCTCGGACGGTAGATCAATAACCTCGGCGTCATCTTCATCGCTCTCGGGTACAAACTATGTAACGCATTATTAGGTGCTGTCGCCAGGCCAGTGTTGGAACTCACCAATGCCTTTCCCTTTCCTTTCGCCGGAGCTTTGGCCTTGCCCTTTGCAGCAGGTTTCGCGGCACGCTTGGCCGCAGGCTTCGTCGCTGGGGCCTTCTTAGCCCGGGATGTGGTCGCCTTTTTGGGAGGCGGAACCTCGTCCGACATTTCCCCGTCGTCATCATCTTTGCCGCCACCTTTGCCGCTACCGACGGCGTCCATATCATCGTCGTCAACCTCCATTGAATCGACGGAGCGGGTTTCCTCTTCATCCTGGGCACGGCTTTTTCCTTTGGGTCGGGCGGCCTGGAGTGACGACGTAAACCTAAGGTTTGCAACAGATAAACGTGAAACCTACACGACCGAGTTGGGTCTCCTGATATTCTTTTTCGTGCTCCTCCTTGATTTGGTAGAGCTAGGAACAATATGTGAGTCGAATGCCCTTTATAATAGCTGCAACCTACCGCGTCATCTAAATCAGCCTCTTGTACATCTCCGCGACTATTCAGTTTCTTTTCGTACGCTTTCAAGGAGTTAGCGACGAACCTGCCGCAAAGCTAAGTGAGGCGAGATTGGACCATGACCTGGGAGACTTACTCGGATATACTTCTATTCTCATCTTTCTCGACAAACGTTTGTATTGCGTCCGACATGCCAAGTTCACCCAGCAATTGGAGTTCTTGGGCTGCTAAGTATTCCCGAACAAGGTGCTGCACCCGAACTTTTTGTAGTTTTTCCGCAGCAGAGATATTCGGGTCGTCGATAGACAGCTCCGGTTCGTCCGCCACCACCTTGTTTGCTGAAACGAACCACAAGCAGGTTATTATGGATCTGTTTCAGGCTTACAATTCCTAGCCACTCACCCCGGGAAGCCATTGACTTGGCTCGATGAAACACCAAGACGTCGCGTGGGTTGGCTACGCGTCCGATGAATTCTTGACTAAATCGAACTGGGTTGGACATTACTGAAACTCCTGTAGTTTCAACCTAAAAGACAAATCAATTCGCGTCTTTATTCGAGTATAATAAACAAAATACCTTTAATCGAACAAGAGGTAACATCATTTGACCAGCCTCCTCTAGACTCAGCCCAGCATCTTCGTTTCGCTGTTCCCATTCCTCCCGGGCCTGGTCAATCAAGGCGTTGACCTACAAGAAATAAAATCGGACATTTGGCTTTAACTTGAAGCATAAGTGTATACCAGGCACTCACCCGCCCTCGAAGAAATTTCATAACCTCGATCTGGTTGGAGGTATCCAGCCCCTCCGTCTCAGCAGCTTCGCTGAGATTAACCTCGTCGATCACAAACGGTCGAACAGTGCGCAAAGGAATAGGCGTTAACTGGAACGTGTTGTGTTGGATCTCGAGGAGCGCAACATGTCTACGTGGGAGCAAGTCGATTATTAGACGGTGATGGTGGAGCAGTGGAGAACACTAACTTGGGTATGGATTCGCCATCGGCAAGGGAGGTTGCTACCGAAGAACCCGGCTGGGTGATAAGGTACTCCTTGCCTGCGACGGGTTCGGGCTGAATTCTACAGTCGTGCTCGTGACCCCAGACAACGAGGTTGATGCTATCATCAAACATTCCTTCAGGAACGGCCTCTAGTGAACCTCGTTTGACGCTAGGTCAAAATGCTCAATATTCCTTGGTTCAGACTGATAGGGAAGCTAGCCAACATACCGGTTTTGGTGGACTAACAGGATATTAAACCAATTATCCTTGTCCTTGGGCATGAACATCTTGACGCGGTTGCTGCGGAGCTCAAAGTGCATCCTTTGGTCTTTAATGTTTCCGACTCCATATAGTGCAAGTTGTGTCGCGCCCTTCCGCAGTAACACAGGTTTGATTTGTATTCCCGCATTTGGGTCGTCAGAAGCAGAGAGGTCCGACTTGCCAATATAATTGATCACCCCAGCCACAGAGAGTACGTCGAGGGCACAGAGTGCACCCTCAGGACCAGCGCCTTGTGGATCATCGTGGTTTCCATGGATCGAAAATACGGGAATGCCAACGTTGAAGTTCGGGTCTTCGTAGTTGACAGCTGGGAAACTTATAGAGGGTCACGATTCTTTAGAATATTTCACAACCAACAACCGACAATGCAACTCACGAGAATCCGTCTGCCTTTCCGTCATCTGGGTCGCTAAGGAGTTCAATTTGAACAGGCTTATCTCCAAGGGTGTACTCTCGGAGGAGCGCAATAGTACGGTAGAGACAATCACGCGATGGTCGATTCTCGTGGAACAAGTCTCCAGCCAACAGAATAAAATCTACCTTCGAGCCAAATGAAGACGAGCAGGCGGACATAAAAGAGAAACGGTCTCACATCATGCTTCCTTGCTAGCTCCAATACCTCTTTGAAGGTGTTGATAGCATCTTGACCTCGAATAGGGTCCCGTTCATTATAACCGATATGATTGTCCGTAGCTAGCATGATTTTTATGGTATCCTCTGGCACTACAGGACCATTAGAACCCAAATTCGTAGTATGTACGTTGTGGCTCACATTCATCGCTAATGGGAGGGAAATTTGTGCGTTCGTTTCTACGCGCAAGTGGAATCAGTTATAGTGTATATTGCGTTTTACAACTATTTACATACCCCGCTGCGTCAGACATGGTCAACAGAAGGTGGCTCGCGGAAATCAGGAGATAAGACGCGCTTGTCACGTGGTCGTGATAAATTATCCACCACGTGGTTTCATATTATTATTATTTTGGGATACGTATTCAACGAGCTACAAGAACACAAGGTCCAACCGTTCGCCGGTAAAACCGGGGACAAGCAACAGAGGGGGACGCGAGACCAGGGGTACAAAACAGATGGGGTGGCTACGAAGGGGTACTAAGGACGGGGCCCTAGGGACGTGTGGAAATAAACCACCTAATAAATAAACCTACACCTCGTTCTATGCTACAGTAGTTCTAGAAGGGGCCGTAAAGGCGCTCGAACGGTTGAGGAAAGTGACCATGGACCACGTGATTTCATACCCTTGCCTGCTCCCGAATCATCACGCTCCATTACCAACCTTCACCTCGCTCTACTTCGCGCGACCACTATTATGTCCAACGTTATCTTGGTTACTGGAGGCACAGGTCTTGTTGGAGCAGCAATCAAATACGTGATCGAAAATGAGCCTGAAGGCAGCCGGTTTGGCAAGCAGGCAGGTGAAAAATGGGTATTCGTAAGCTCATCCGAGGGCGATTTGAAGTACGGTTGGGCGTTCATTTGGCGTAATTAAGCTGATGTCGACGCGTCTTCAGAGATCCTGCAGCCACAGAAGCTCTTTTCGCGAAGTACAAGCCCACCCATGTCATCCATCTCGCGGCGCTCGTTGGGGGTCTCTTCAAAAATATGAAGTATAAACTCACCTTCTTGCGCGACAACATCCGAATCAACGACAATGTCCTCGAGACTTCCCACCAAACGCACGTAAAGAAGCTCATCTCTTGCCTATCGACATGCGTATTCCCCGACAAAGTTGAGTACCCGCTGGATGAGAACAAGATCCATCTCGGCCCGCCCCATGAGAGTAACTTTGGATACGCACACGCGAAACGTATGGTCGATGTGCAAAATCAGTGAGCCCTACCACATTTACACGCGTCCACTTCACCCATCGATCGATAAGCGCGTACAACGAGGAGTTTGGGGATCATTTCACCTCGGCTATCCCGACTAACGTCTTCGGCCCTCATGATAACTTGTACGTGCGCGTCCCACCATGTTCCATGCTAATTCTAACATTTTTGTGTAGTGATTTGGAGGACTCGCACGTTATCCCCGGACTGATCCACAAGTGTTACCTTGCCAAGAGTACGTCCGGCGCCATCATATTGGACTTTGAATCACACGATATTCATCTCTGTTTATAGAGAACGGAACTCCATTCGTTGTATCTGGCACCGGAAAGCCCCTTCGCCAATTCATCTACTCGCGCGATTTGGCCAAGCTTTTCATCTGGATGCTTCGGGATTACGACAGTGTCGAGCCTTTGATTCTTAGTGGTGCGTAACGTCCCTCTATGCGGCCCTAGATTACCATTCTCATTTTTGCGCGTAGTTGGAGAAGACGAGGAAGTCAGTATCAAGTTCGTCGCCGATGCGATCGTCAAGGCAGTTGGATTCGAGGGCGAATACAAGGTTAGACCCCTCAATCACAAGTTCATCGGGATGCTAATCTGCCACGATGTAGTTTGATCCTTCGCGCGCTGATGGCCAATTTCGCAAACCCGCATCGAACAAGAAGCTGCTTGAGCTCACCGGCGGGTTTCAATTTACACCGTTTGAGTTGGGTGGGTGGAGTGTTTGGTTGTCAACTTCCCTACCCTTACTGACAACCTACAATTATAGCTTTGGATGGAACCGTCAAGTGGTTCCTTGAAAACTACAACTCGGGTGCACGGATTGGCAAAGGCGGTAAGGCGTAAAGGTTGGATTACATCCTGAATGGTCACAGAACTAGTATACCGATTTATGACGCAATGATAACACGGCTGTATGATATGATGAGTGGATTAGTTGGCAAAAACGCTCCAAGGGAGAGTGTGAGCTGGGATTAGCAGGATAAAGTTACCTGTTGGTGCTGGTGGAAGCGCTTCAGGGCCTGCAACACATTCACACAGATATTTGGGGCGTATTTGCGCTTCAAGAACATCCGTCCCAAAATTTATGATGCACCTTGAGGGTATCGAAAACGCTTGAATGCCCGGGTGCCCCCGCATGTAAACCGAATTATTAAAATTGTGGCCCGCAAGTTGCTTACGGAGTTACACGGACCTCTGCTAAATTATATTATTGTTGCGGATCTTATGCTGGATTTATGGTACATTTCATACAATAGCGCATACATCCACTTTAACATACACAGAGAAGTATGAATTATTAATAGGGAAACTAACTAGGTATCGGGGCCGGAAAAGACCTCATGACGGCGAGTGGCGCTAGTCAGGAGCGACAAGCAGCTATATACACGCTCGTGAAACGGAAAACCGACAAAATGAAAAGTACAGCACTCAGAAACATTAGGTAGTAATTGAGCGAATCATTTGCACCACTATTCTAAGGCATCCAGCCTATTTACATTCGCCGGATCAAGAGGGATTAGGTATCGGAACCTGCGCCGTATCCGGAATTTCCAAGTAGGCAGCGTCCTACAACGCTGCATATCTAGGGCTTCGTCACTTTATGTGCTGCGTGTTCTACACGCACCCGACTGACTACCCCTTTCAGTGGCAGGCAGGAGAATGCAATGAAGCGGCAAACTTGTGCATCTGCGGTAGCACGCATATAGTCAGGTCCACCGGACGTGTTGGATGGCCAATACTCTCCATTAAGCTCTAATGTATAAATAAGTCAACAGGACCAGTATCGTGCGTTGTATTCACATCGGAGATACTAACCAGAGTCATACTCGGCCCAATTTAATATCATGTTGTTGGGGAGACGCTATTGCTCGCTTCGACCCTGGCTAGCACTCGGTATAACGACATGGCATGTTGTGGGTCACCCCTTTCATGCTTTACAACGCTGGGATGCGTAAAGCAGCCCGGATCGTCCACCTTTATTCCTGGGGTGGTGAAGGCGGCGGAGGCCATGTTCGGATGCCCCGCGGAGGCCATGCTCGGCGTTATGCAGTTCCGCAAGCCTACGTTGATGAACCCGCTCTGGGCAAATATACCTAACAGACAGCTTGCACGCCCACCATAAATCGTACCAAAAATGACATTTTGTGTGACAGCGAGGCCCACATTGAGGAACGTTCATTGAACAAAGGTTGCCCCGATTGAACACAAACAATTCAGCCTCTACCAGGGATTCCCCCATTGCAGTCTATTACTGGGCACAGACCATATGTATTATTTTATCTGGAGCATAGAGCATACATAAGCGCACCGAAATAAACAATACACGGACGCTATAAATAACCAAAAATATGACAACATAACTGAGTAGCGAGCTGTAGCAAAAAAAGCCAAACGGATCTAAAAAAAAAAGCATAGATAATACAAACATAAAAAAATCAAGTGTGGTCTATCCATTCCACCCCCCGCCACTTGCAGAAGGCGGCGCAAACGTACCAGACTGAGCGCCCGACCCGCCAGCTGCATACATCCATTCGGTACTCTGAGTCGTGTCAGAGGTCGGCTGAGAAGGGACAGTATTTTGAGGCTGAGGCTGAGGTTGGGACTGGGATTGGGGTGGGGGTGGGGGCGGAGGTTGGTGCGACCCAGTCGGCTGAGGCGGCTTTTGCATCCTCGCTCGGTGCAACTTGGCATGCCGCTCCTGTATATCTTCCATTGCTTGCTCCTCCACCTCCCTGCACAGCTCAGGGATGACGCGCGAGTAACGCGCGCCGTGCGGGAGTCGTTCGCCCATCCGGGCCATGCCATGTCGGAAAGTCTCGATCTCGCTGCGGACGACGGTCTGAACGATTTGATTAGCCAAGGGCCTTGCCTGTATTGCAGCATAGATACGTACCGCTTGGTCAAAGTCGCCCATGAAGAGCGTAGAACCATATAACCGAATCATCCATCTCGAGGCTGTAGTCCAATAGCTCTACACCGCTCTCATAAGCGTCCCATTCGCCAACTAGGGCCAGAACTCACAATCATAATATGCGGCAACTGCGAGAAATCATACGTCGTGCTCATCAATCGGTACAGCCCATCCAAGATCGCACGTGCCGAGTTTGTACACTTGAGTACCGACCCGTCGTTGCGTGAATCGGGGTCACAATGCGGGTCATGCAGCAAGATCGTCGCACTATCATCCATTTAGTTAGACATCAAACAAAGGAAGAGAAAAACTTACACATGAGGCACCAACAACGCAGTCAACAAGGTCCCGTCAAATACGCCAGCTCCAGGTACCACATTCCCCGCGACCACACCGCCCGGCAAACCGCCCCACCTGAGCACCCTCCCGTGCGAATCAAAGACAGTCCCCGGAGGCGGTGCGTCAAATGCATCTCGAAACGCACGTGGTATGCTCAGCCGGAACGCCGCAATCTGCGAGTCGAGCGTCTTGAAGGCGGGAACATTGCGTAGGTCGAGTGCATGGACGGCGTCGCCAATACGTGTGCGGAGGCGGATGTTAAAGTTGGTGATGCGTGAGAGGCTGGAAGATAGAGATGAGTACGCATATAGTCATTTGAAAACGAAAACTTACAGAGCGTTGGCTTTGACGAGCAAAACAAAGGAATCCGTCAGCGGTAGATCGTGATGCGTCAACAAATCCGGCGTCATCAGCTTTTGGCGCTTGTACCCGTTCGGCTCCTCCTAACCCAGGACAATCAGCACTCGTACTCGCACGGCCACACCGGACCTACCCCGTTTTCGAAAAAGGCAAGTGTCATGGGCAAGTCCTGGCCAACGTCCAAGTCGTCGATCGCCATTGGCCAAGCGGTCGCAGACCCTTGTTGCCGATCAAGCACTGTCTCTCGGTCAGCAAGGCTATCCCCGAGTCCACGCAGCCACCTCCACTCCACCGCCACCGCAGCACCTCATAAAAACTCGACTCACAGTACGCGTGCCAAAATGTCCTCCTCCGCACCTCGGCTTCCACCACGTCCCGCGTCGGCCGCAAAATCGACTCGCTCTTCCAGTTTCCTGCTCGCCCACGTCCCCGCCGGGGCGGCTGCGGCTTGGGTTGCTCTTCTGTGTTGTATGGGACGGGACCGGGGGTATACGTTCCAGGAGGTTTGCCGGCGCTTGGGTTCATATCGGTATGAGAGTAGGCGCGCAGGCTCGCATCAGGGTCCTTCATCCATTCGGGGGTGGCCGTAGTGCTCGGCGTCATACCAGATCCGGAACTGAGCCCGGCACCGACATCGGCATTATACGTGCTCATCGGTGCTCCAAAATCTAGGCTCCCATCGGCGTTGAAGCTCACATCATCGATATTGAACGCTCCGTCGTCTGTCGACCCACTCGCGGCAGCCTTTTCTTGACCAAGCGAGGCGTTCAGGCTTCCCCCGGGTGAGCCGATTCCAGGTGAGCTTAGGTGGGGCGAGACCTCGGAGATGCTGGGCGAGTCCATCCCAGCTGTGCCAGGTACGCCCGGTCCGCCAGTGATATGATCGTCAAACGAGGCGCAGGCGGTCAGACCAATAGGAATACAATAACCTTGCACAAAAAATAAATATCGAATTATACAATCCGAAAACCCAGACTCACGCATAATCATCCCAGTCACCGACCACGCCTCGCTCCACCTCGCATTTGCCGACATCCACCACGTCAACACAATTAACCCCTGCACACTCTCCAACAACCGCCGCCCAGTCTTCGCATCGTCCAACACCTTGGCAAAACACAATGCCGCGTGCTTATCCCCAAACGACATGTCCTCCATCCCAACCCCACTCGGGTTCCCCAACCGGCCTCCCCCAGGCGGCCCCCCACCCCGTTCCTGGCCACCTCGCCCCGAAGACCCAGTGTACGTGCCCGAGCCTCCGGCGGCGGCCAGACGGCTCCTCAGCCGCTTGAGTTTTTCGATCTCTTCGCGGGGGCGGAATACGCTCCCGACGATCGGACCCGAGTTAAAGTCGAGTGGCGCACCGGGCTGGGGTGCGTATAGGGATCCCACGGCGGCGATGGCATGGAGGAGCCCGGGGGAGGGAAATGCTGCGTGTGTTGGGGGAAATGTGAGCCGGGTGAGAAAGGACGGGCGGTGGAGAAGGTGGGGTGCCATGGCATGCGACGCGAAGAACGTTCGGACGCTGGGCTCGTGTTCCATGTTAGTGATGGCTAAGCAGGGGGGAGAGGATAGCTTACAGGTGAGTCATGGTGTATGGTTCAGGCAACTCTTCGGGCCAACTGTACGGCAGCATGGCGTTGATCTCGGGTATGGGGCCGATGTCTCCGACACCGTACGTTGGGTCAAACCCAGGAACATACGGGTGAATGTGGGGCATGTTCATCATGCTCGCCATCGTGATGTTGTTTTGCTGGAGGATCTCGGCGTTGTCCCCCGCTAGCAACGCCGCGACGCTCTGGTCCAGCCCAATCCCGGCAGACTCGAAGAGAGATGGCAGTTGCGACGGCGGCGGGGGGTTGGAGATGCCCAGTTGGGGAGGTGGCATGAAGAGTGGCATATTTTGGGTGGCTGGCGGAGAGAATATGCCTCGACTTGTAGACGCATAGGGCTGGGCTCCGGGCTGTGCTTGGCTCTGGCTCGGGGCAGCTGGGTTGGTGGGAGACTCGTCCTCGTCGCCGTCGTAGACGCAGTCGGGCTGAATGGAATCGAGGGGGAGACCCTGTTTGACCAAATTTCCGACCGCAGCGGCGTGTGTCCGTAGACAGGCTTTGCACGGACGACCCGCGTCGCTGGCAGCAGGTGAGAAAACGACCCATCGCTCGAGTGGGGGGACCTACCATTTCTGAAAAACAGCCGATGTAAGTCAAAGCGGCCGAACAAGCAAACAACATGATCTCACCATCTTCCGCTTGCGACATTGCCGACAAGCCTATTTGCCGGTGAGAACAAGGTTGGACATCGATGACTGGGGACGTACCTGGTTGCGCTTGAGGGTGTTGACCGCCTTTGTATGCTGGCGCGCAGCCGAGGTCGCCGAGGGAGCGCCGGGCGAGTTGGGGGCATCCGAGCCCGATCCTGTAACCTTGGGCATGCTCGACGCGGAATCGGAGGGCTCGGGGGCGTCTGCGTCGCGGTTCTGGGTGCCTTGGGCAGCAACGGCGGCCTCGGGCTGGCTTATAACTGTCTCGGGCGTCGAGTGACGTAACCCGGCCGTGGCTGATCCGCAGTGGCAGTGCCCCACATCAACATCGATCCGCTTTTCAGTGACTCTGCTGCGCCCTAAATGGATGCCGACGGGGTACGCCCGATCCCGTGTTTCACACGCGCGCTCTATATGGCTTAGCCGGCCTGGTTCTCGGCATCTTTCACGGCGCATACACCTTCTCATTGTGCCACCCGACTGCGTCCGTAGGCATCGGCCACACGCCCACCCGAACCCCGCTGCGCCATACCGGGCGCTGACACACTCACCAAACATAGTTCCTGCTGCAGCTCACCCTGCGCGTCTACTTGTGGTCACCCCCTGCTGCGCCGTAGCCCCCGAGGTCAACAGAGATGCGAGGCAGTACCCTAACACTGATGCGACTCGAATCGGACGCTCGGCAACGCATGGGAGCTCAACAGGTGTGTTAGAGGGGCCGGACTTGCCTGAACAGATGCAATCCCCACCCGTGGATGGTACCACTCGGCGGCGACTCACCCCAGCACCGCTCTGCTCCCAGTTTTCCCCGAGCTCAGGCGCCCATACACAACGCGCGGGCCCCCAAACCTCATCACGAAGCCGCGAATGCCAATATATTTTGATTGCGGCAACGACGAGGCGTGTCCGCTCCTGTCAGGATACATGTGCTTCCAATACGTCTATTATTTTCGGCTACCGTCAGTCTAACGCTATTCGTTTTGAATATCCTCGTTGGCCACCGGTTTTTTTATGAATGGATCTAGAATGGCTCGTCTCAGGCGTGCATTGCAGTGCATCAGAGAAGGCGTCAACAAAGAACTTGTGGCTCTCAATCTCAACTACGGCCTCCGTATCCTGGCAAGCGTCTGACTCGCCTTGAACCTTGTTCCTCTTATCACATCCTGAAACATGATTCTCGAATATTGCTCACTACTACCTGACTAATAATATCACTCTGGTCTGACTAAACCATTGCACGGATTGGAACACTTGGAGCTTGAAAGACTGACTCGACAAGGCACGAAGAAGGCTGTGAGATTCGGGAAGCACCGACGCGGCTCTTCTTGGGGTTAGCAGCTTGGCATGGTCGGGTTTGGCTCAGTTTGGCGCTTTCTGGTGTCTCCCTACCGGCTCCCGCCTCCCGGTCCGTTTTGATCCTTTCACTCAGCACTCGGCGTCCTTTCTATAGGAGGGTGGCTTGCGACGCCAACGACGCGTCGCTGCCTCTGAACGCCCACGCCCATGCTGCTAAACTAGGAAACTAGTGTCGAAAGTACACATCACCCCTGCCTCTATCCAACTTCCCGTGTGACCTCCTCTTGGACACTCGTACCTCGACTCCGTCTCTAACCCAGTTCTGATAAATCCCATCGTCCATCCCAGTTCCGTGTGCATATACCCTAGGGTTTAGGCCAGCTGCATGGGGGACGATGAAATACTGACCTTGAGGGTAGCGAGTGTTATCCCTGTGGTTGAGGTGAGTTCGTACACGTTCTTTCTAAAACAACTAGCTAACCCGTGTAAGTAACCCCGGACGATGCAATGTGGAGAGCAGGGTCATTGATTACTTTGATTCTCGAGCAAGACAGATAGGAGCTGGCTATGCCACCATTTACAGCTACCCGTTTTCCCTCTTCAAGTGAGTTTCGGTTCGTCAATCTCACAAAAGCGATTTGTTAGCTTGCCACCGTCACGGAACAAGTGCATGTGCTATGCATGGGGGGTGAAACGGAACACAGCATACCCTTCCTCGCATCCCCCCCCCGTGTCTCCTCGACTCGTATGGCAGAGGGGTGCTGTGTTACCCCCTCCTCATGCCCCCCTGGTTACCTAGTCCTTGGCGTTCTGCTGGAGATTATGTTGTTTGGCAATATCGAGCAACTGCAGTGGAACCTACTAGCGGTGGGTGCTGTCAAACTAGAGTTGATGCCGGAAAGCTTACCTCCAAGCCTTTTTTTAACCGTAATTTTTTACATTTATGCAACCAGCGGCTATGGAAGACATACCTCCGAGCCTAAGCGGTTCAACTATCAGCCAAATGTTCCTCGGTAGGGGTTCCCCAACGCAAGTTCTACCGTGCTGAACTCACTTCGTCTCTATGCCAAACCATACTGCAGGATAGCGCCCGCGAATCCCCCCCATCCCCCAATTCCCAGCTCCCCCATCTCCCACTCGCCGCGTGATCCGAGCACAGCCCAACCCGCACACTCCAACACCCACATTGATCCCAACAAAATCGATCGACTTCTTCAAAAAAATAAAGAAAAAAACTCCCTTGGTCCAAAACCGTGCCCGCAGTGAACCTCTATTCGGCACTCGCTCCAAGCACAAGCACGCGCGCAGCCACTGATTGCTGTCAAACTGCTCATCCGCCGCAAGCGCGCCAAGGCTGTGAACGCGGTTCGTTCGAAAAAAAGGGAACGATGAGACCGGTTCCGATTGGGCGAGTCGGGTTCTCCGATGGTGTGGCCGCGCTCCGCCGTGGATGCGATCTGTGAAAATATCACCCTCGAACAGTGTAATTGCGGGTCGTAGATGCGAATTAACTCGAGGCACGTGCATCACTGCGCCGGTATATTGTTGGCTGCGCTGTGGTGGAGGCAATCAAATAGGTTAGGTTGTATGCGGATCCTGATGATACTGCTCGAACCCAAGTTGGCCCTGATGATCGTTAGTGGCAGCCATCACAACCCACCCAAGCTCAGTCTACGCGACCACGCACAACTATGTAAGCACCGTGAATCAGCCAGGTTGATTCGACTTCAGCAAATTGCCAAGTTTTTTTGGGCGCTAGCCGTGTGGTGTATCACATGGTTCATACACGCTATTATTATACAAATCAGGAAGTTGCACAGCCATTTAAGAAGGCCCACGATCAACCAAAGCGAGATAGATCCGTACGGGACTTCCCTGACGGGGGTAAAGGAGGTTTACGTCACATCATCAACCACAACAGGGCCGTATGCGAAGCATAGCCCCGGTTCTCAGACGGCCGTACTTTGTCGGTAAAATGCAAGTTTGTAAGCATTATGGGCCCACGTAACATTCATATCGAACGCAACACCCTCGGAATTGAGTTCAGGGAGTTCATATAACCGCGCCCTCCAAAGCGTATTACAAAACTCAGGTAGGATTCGAAGTCATAGGTTATTACCTTGACCGGGAGTCGCCTAGCCCTGGTTTAAGGTCCAGCTGTTGGCGTCGAGTTACTTGCCCCTGCGAATCCCAGGCACTAATGTTTAGGTCATCAGAATCAGAGCGCGGTTTACCGATCATAGGTACCTGGTGCGATTCGCATGGACCAGCATGTGAGACGATATACATATCGTCTCGTGAGAGTGTCGCGGGGCATCGTACATCTGTGAGTTTCACATCGTCGAGCAAACACGGCTCTTGCCCGGGCATCACAGGCGCAAATGTCTGGATCAAGCAAGCCCCAGGCCACTCACCAAAAGAAGCTGCAATGAATATTACCGCATACAACGTGAACTCCATCGGGTGAGATGGATGTAATATCTATCGGAAAGATCGTGATTCGAGTGGGTCATATGCCGCCACCGCCGTCCTTGAATTTCAGACATGAACGGTTTGATCCCCAGACACGGGCGCCGCTACACCACAGCTTATGCGCACCCACTGTGCCCCGGCTGGTTCTGTGAATAGAATAGTGAGATCAAAGAGCCGGACGCAGCCAGAGGGCACACTGATTTCCCCACGCTCTCGCGTGCAACCATGAATGGTACAGTTGCGCGGCAGCAAACGACTATAATCCACCTTGTCAGGATGCCGCACAAGCCAGAGAACCAGCAAATCCTTAGGACCAAGTACTGCGTCCATCTCACTATCCGAAATCTGAATGTTGTAGTCGTGAGCGATGGGGAGAAATAGCGTTCACGAAAGGGGCATGCTGGGTGACACTAATCACAGTGTACCAGGCACGCATGTTCCAGGCACCATCAGCAGGGGCAGGTACAGGCTGCGCTGAGAACATCAAACAGGTTATCAGCTCGGTACGCCAGCCGAGCGGTCCAGCTGCAAGGGTCCTTGCCCATGAGTCCCATATTCGGATAGCCCACTGAGAAACAGAGACGATACCGGTGCTCCCAGTGAGAATAACAACAGAGTCCACCCAGTTGGTTTGCCCCTCAAACGGACTAGAGCAGTATATCTTCTAGGCACCCTATAGGGAAACGATGTAGTCACGAGTCAGACGTAACACGCGCACCGTTGGGCGAGGGCGCTACCAAAAACACAGTCCCCTGTGCTTTACATAGGAGTAGACCAATATGAATGCCCCAGATCTTGACAATACTGTCACCAGAGGTCACGGTTAACCACAACTACGTACACTGGGGAGCAAGAACGAGTATCTGGAGTGTACCTACAATGGTGGACGACTTGCACCACCAGAAACAAACGGTCACGGCGATTGATTCGCATATTTCACTCCACGCACCTGCCGCCACCCGCCCACTCGTGTCCCCAGATATGTCCAACGCGGCGTTCGCCCGTATGACATAGCTACAGCCAAACGTTTATCGCCACTCACCTGCAGCTATTGTGGACATAATCAACGAGAGGGTGGTGTGCGTAGCCGCTCTCTCAACCTGGATGGCCGCAGCGTGCCGAAGAAGCGCGCCTCTGTTGCCTTGCGCCAACGTGACTGACCCCCTCCAGTGGCTCCGATGAACATAATGTTGGGCTCACCCCGTTAAATTTAGGCAGGTTTTGATATATTGGCCGAGTGAAACTTGTCGAGATACTGCTCGAGGGAGGTTACCGTAGCCATGAGGCGCGCCGTCCCAGGCCAGGGCGAGGTAACCCTGATGGAACTTGCCCAAGCCCGCGGGTTACAGAAAACAGAAGTTAAAAAAATATCATACAAACAAACAAAATGTCGTGCCTGTTGTAAAATATCGAAGCTGGTAGCCAGAGTATTCCCGATGCTTGGGTGCGTATAGGCCCGAAGAGCGCTTTAGACTTTGCCAAGCTGCTCCTAGGGTTACCCAACTTGGATTCGCACCACTTCCTGTAAGTTTAGATATTCTCAACAGTCCCACTAGTGGTATCCTGGAGCTTACAACTGTGACTGAAACTAGTAACATCACTGGACCCGAGGGGGCAAGGGGTGGGTGTTCAGCTACGCCAACGGCCGAGGCTAGTCTAATTTGATGCAACGACTGGGGAGAAAAATATATCTTGTGCGTGCTCTGAAATCTTTGGCAGTGCTATAAAAGCTTTCCTGGGAGTTGAACGAACGGAGGGCATGGGTGTGGTCAGACTCTCGGGGTCGACAGTGCTCGGCCCTGGCACGTGAGCCCCTGTACACAAACCTACACAAACCTTACTGAAACTACCAAGTTCCTCAATCGTATCGGTTCATATTCTGCGAGACTACGATGAACTGGAACGGCTGGGAGAGAACCTCCAGGGCCAGATGCAGATGTGGTGAAGTATATATGTCCGAAAACACCTCCCTCCAGCCGCCCAACAGTTCGATACTCGATGGCCTGGCTTTTGATTAAGATCATACGGCGCCTTCTGGTCCATCACCATTCGTGGTTAGCAGTGTGGAGAAACACACATATATATACCTCTCACGAGCAATCATGCAAAGTACATTATTGTGCTGAAACCATTCGGTCCGTAGTCCGGGTGTATCTAAAGGGCACCGATTTGGGGGGAAGTAAATGGGCGAGGATGCACGACCGTGTTGAAGATATTCGAATTCGATCTCGCACCAGAGAACGAGGTGAGGGTTGGCGAGAGGACGGGACAGAACAGCTGGGCGACGAGGCGAACTAAGAAGTGCGAAGTTTCCAAGTAGCCAGCTAATATTATTAACCCCCGGACTGACGGTTTCTGGTAGGGAGAAGAGCATATATCGTTGGCATTTCAACATAGGGGGCACGTTGCATAGAAAGGGCACATCCCGTCTTGACTTTCCCCAATCTCAAATACAGAGTAATCGATAGACCAAACGTACACAGGAGGCAAAGCTACATTGCTCATCGGCCGGAGCCCGGAACTGGACGAGGACGGCGTTCTCCACGCGGTGGAGGCGGAACGTACCCGGTAACGGGGGCAGAGACAGTAACAGGGATGGAGTCGAAGTTGAGAGAACGAAGGAGATCCTAGATTAAATACATGTGAGAGAACTTCCCTATCAGTTCTGGCTGTAAAACGCACCTTGGTTTCGGGGTCAACCTCAATGCCGTTGCTCGCGTCAAGCGCCGAGACCTCGGGGACGTAGTTATCCTTACGCTCACGTTCCTCCTCCTGAAGCTTGAAGGAGATACCGCGTACAGGACCGCGCTGGATACGCTTCATCAAATGGGTGGTGAAGCCGGAGATTTTGTTGCGTAGGCGTTTGGAAGGGACGACAGCCTGCCGCGATGGGATATAAATGATTTGAATCAGCGCTTGGAATTATGTTACATACCACCTCATCGACAATGCGCTTGTTGGTGTGGAAGTCAAGTGTGAGGCGTGGATAGCTGGTTTGTGAGAGTTAGCCTAGATTTCCTTGACACATGTAAAGCAACGCACTACTTCTCAATGAGGACACGAGAAGCCCTCTTGACGGTCTTGGTGCGAACGCGGCCCTACGAGTGACCACTTACAATTAGCAGCTACACATATCAACATTTGTATCGATGCACACCATTTTGTTAAAGCGTGTCGAGGGGTCTTGACGTTACGGACAGCGACGAGCACAGATCGGGGTAGTTCGGAAGCAAATCATGATCCCGAGGTGTACTGTACAGTACCACCCAGCCACCCGGATACAGACGAGCTCTGCTGATTTGATGATCCAAACATTCCGGTCGACGACACCAAAACTCCGCAAGGTGAACACTAAACGACAGCTCGTTTGACTCGTGCTTTCCGTAGCACGACACTCATCCTGAGCTCGCAAGACTTACGTCCTTCGCTATTCTCTGCAGGCTTCCAGTCCTCTTATATTTCGAGTTTAAGCTAAAATGGTTCGCGTCTCTGTGCTTGTGAGTATCTCTGACATTTGCATATCCCATACCCGAACAAACTAATCGTACGAATAACTCAGAACGACTGCCTCAATAACATCGTCAATGCGGAACGCCGAGGGAAGCGCCAAGTGCTCATCCGGCCGAGCTCGAAGGTTGTTGTGAAGTTCTTGAGTGTCATGCAACGTCACGGTGCGTGCTTTCCCCTTGAATTTCTTGGCCCCGTGTTGTTTCCCTCCACCTCGCTTCGGGCAATAACTACTTGGGGTGGGCACGCTCCTCCACTCGCCCCTTGTTTTAATACCCCGAGACAACAATTTTGTCAATTTTGACAACGTTCCCTCGGCGACTGCTGGTGTCTTCGAGTATCTGTCTACTGCATTACATTTTGTTCTCGCATATTTACCCCATATCCGATTCCTCCGAGCAATCAGGTACTAATGCGCCAACCCTCCAGGTTACATTGGTGAATTCGAGCAAATCGACGACCACCGCTCTGGCAAGATCGTCGTGCAGCTCAACGGGCGTCTCAACAAAACCGGAGTTATTTCCCCTCGCTTCAACGTCCAGGTTACCCAAATCGAGTCTTGGGTCAACTTGCTTCTCCCCGCTCGTGGGTTCGGCATCATTATCCTGGTGTGCCCGGTTTCATGTTATCATATAAGGGCGTACACTAACCATCCCTTCTAGACTACATCTGCTGGTATCCTTGACCACGATGAGGCTCGCCGAAAGCACGTGGGAGGGAAGCTCCTCGGATATGTGTACTAAACGTACGCTGTTTATGTTATTCTTTCCACAATCTATGCGGCTTCTGTTGTATGGATATATGCTTTCGACAGAGTTAAAACAAGCAAGCACGTTGAACTCATGACGATATTGGACACACTGAGATTTGACACAACGGATTGAAACCCCACCTAATCTGCCCTCGTCAAAACACCCCACCACACATCCATCGTCCTAACATTCTTCTGCCCGTCCAAATTATTCACCGCTTGAGCTACCGACTCTCTCATTGCGCCCACCAAAGCCCGCTCCCTCTCGCCAGCAATCAAACCGGAAATAATCTCGTCGGACCTGTCCAGCGCCCCCGAAATCTCCCATCGACCGTCCTCGAGCCCCCGATCCGGAACAAGCACGCCTTCGCGATGTACGGCCCATCCCGCCGCATCTGCGAGCCTAGTGATCTCTTTGGGACCGATCACAGTACGCACATTCGAAGTGGATGTCTCGCCGTCTATGTGCACCTCCACCGCTGCCTGCATAAGAACCGCCAAAACGTGCGGATATGCCTCGGGCACGGACGCAGTCAAAGCGTACTCGGCGATGCACAGACGTTTGATACTGGGTGCCTTGTCGTGTATCGTTCGGAGGATATTCAAGAGCGTTGTCGGGGAAGCCAGGTAATATATGCAATGTGCAAGCACAACAGTATCGAATTTGTTCTGATTTTCTGGAGCGGTGAGAAAGTCGACTGGGTTGGCTTGTGCGAATGTTATGCGGTTCCCAATTTTGGATTGTTTGAGGTTCGCTTGAGCTTGACCAAGCGTCGAGGGGCTGCCTGGATAATCATGGAAATTTCAGAATTACTGCCTGCGTATAGGTGCTAGTGGAAACTTACCATAGTCCAAAGAGGCAGGATCAACGCCCGTAACATGGCCACTGTCCCCAACAGCAGCCGCGAGCACGGCCGTACAATCACCCTGCCCGCATCCTAGTTCCAAAACCTGGCTTCCTTCAGCGATATCCCAGGCCTGGGCAAGTCGAACGCGATGAACAGTTTGGTTAGCAGGAAGAGTTTTGTGCCAAGGCTCCCAAAGATTGAGCCCCGCGATTTCTTCAACGTCAAGAGGGAGCATAGTTGTATGGGGTAGCTAGCAGGGGCGAGCAGTCGAGATTTATATATGCGTGATGTCCAGCGATCGGAGCGGAGACAACTGGCCGGTAGAGTCATTTAGAATCTTGCTAATCCTCATACGGAGCCGTACCTACAGAGCACATGCTCCTCGGTTAACTGCAATGACTCGACTTTATTCTTCATAATCCAATCAGATAAATAATTTCAACTAGATATACACAAGTATGTAAGGACACAGTGTTCGACCCAAGAGTGGAGTGTATGATGAACAGAAATAATAGAGAATATGCACCGTGAATACAACAAGAGACAAGAAGAAAGGGAGCATATAGCGCGAAAAGGTGAGCATGGTATGAAAAGCATGTTAAAGGGAGACATAAACTACGCCGAACGAAAATCATAAAAAAATCGTCAAGTCCAAGGTAAAAAGGTGTTTCGAAAGAAATTATTTTAAAACCGTCCAAGCTCAAGCTTGAACATGAGGCGGGGGGTTATAAACAGGCGCCTCCACACTCGTCTTGCGCGCCAAACAAACCCGAATCTCGCGCACCGTGACCACATCGGACTCGGACTCGTACCGCCAAGTCGGGAGCGGACCCATCGAGCCAATCCCACGCGGCTGGACGTCCGACGGAGGAGGCGACGAAGCATACCTCGGGCTCCGGAGCTCGCTGGACCACAGACCCTCGTTGGCATCGGACACGCCCGAATCCCAGTCGTCAAACGTCTGGAGCGGATCGCGCAAACCGAGCCGATCGAACCGCGTCGACTCGTATTCCCATAACAGGTCCTCGAAATCTTGGCGGTCGGCGATAGCGCGGCCCCGCGCGCAGAGCTCGACAAAGTCAAAGAGCTGTTCTTTGGCGGCGAGGATGACGTTGGTCGAGTGCGTCGCGTGCGCATACACCGCAGCCGGGGACATTGGGAGCATCTTGTTCGGGAGGACGATCAACCCGGACGGGGGAGCCGGCTTGCGGGACTCGGCAAACTCTTTGCCAAGCAGCTGGAGCATCTTGCGGTTCCGGCCTTGGGCGACGCTGCCGCTGCGAGTGCGCCCATGGGTAGGAGGGTTCTCGGCGCGTACGTCGTCGATAAGGCCCAGGTCACGGTCGATCTCTACCCGAGTCGCAGTCTCGTCGCTCAGTCCATCGCGGCGGGTGAGGCGCTCTACGGTATTGGGATCAGGCGCGACGGCAAGACGGAAATGTGCCTTTTCAGAAGACGTCGAAAAATGCTGCTTGAGGAGTTCCGGGATGACAGGATACGCCGAGAGCCGGTGGTACGTGAGCATGTTATCAAAAGCCTGTTCGAGCTGGTGGCACTGGAGACCAGAATCCGGGTTGAATGCCGTATTGCTCAGGTTGCCGGGGGAGGCAGTCGAAGCAGATGGAATGGTGTGGTTCTCGTCAATGACTTCGAGTTCGCCATCGACTTTGAGAACACGGAAGATCTCGGAAAAGAGGGCGCGCAGGCGCCAGTTGTCGGCTTCGGTGTCGGTGGGGAGAGCGAGGGTCATGTTGGCGAGGCGAATGAGGTCGAATGAATTGTCGTCAAAAGGTAAAGCAGCGTTAAGACTAGTCCGAGGTATTAGTAAACGAACAAGACCACAACGCATTCAACTCACCAGTCACCATTAATCCACTCGATCCTATCAATAATATCAGACGCGTTCCTGACGCCTTGAAGTCTCTCTTCAAGGTTCATCTGCACAGGCATCAAATCAAATCCAACAAAACGAGTATGCTAGACACCCAAATTAGCCGCGCTCCACAAACCACAAAACTCTGATAGACATACCTTCCACTCCTTGGCAGCAGTTAAAACCCAGAGACCCTCTCCACATCCGATATCCAGCACCTTGCCACCCCTCAACTCTTTCCCTTTGAGAACTTCCTTCCTCCCACTCCCAACACCATAAAACTGAGAAAATGAGACCGTCGAGCCGCGCAAGAGCCCACCAGCGCTTGCCGGGTTCCGCTCATCGCCAAACAATAGCGCATGGTTCCACCGGTCGGCGGCCATCATCACAGACGAATACGCAAGCGGGTACGGAATAGCTGAAGGCAAGAACGGATGATGAGGTACATCGTTCTTGTCACGCAACCTCGGCAGGCGCAACGACTCGAACGACTTGACCGTGCGTGGGCGGGGGTAGTGGAAGTTGTGCGAGCGCGAACGGACATGGGAAGGGACCGGTGGGCCGGTTATATTTTTAGGTTCCTCGGGCAGGACAACGACAAATGGCGACAAAGGACAAGGCTTGGGATGGGGGCTTCCCTCGGCAAACGAGTCGTCACACGACGATTGGCTCCCTGCCGTACCCCCGACCCGCAGATTCCGCTCAAAGGATGAAAACGAAGGAGCATACGAGCTCGAATCGGTCGAAGACTTGTACCCATGCTCGAGCTGAAAATCGGACGAGCCCGGCTTGCCACCGCGCAACGACTTGAACCCAGGCTTGGCAAACACCACCGACTTGCCAGTCGCAGTCTTTGCCCGCGCATACAACGGGCAAATCGGATCAAGCGTGTCGATGGAAGACGTATCTGAACTAGTCGGGGGGCGCACACTCTCGTCCGAGCTCGAGTCTTGACCAGACGCCGAACGACCTGGGAGCCAGCGGAACCTGTCTCTCAGCCCGCCCAGGCGACTTTGGCTGCGCTGGCCAACCGAGGGCCGGACAGTAGTCACCGAGCTCACCGAACCACGCGGGTCTAAGTTTGCCCCAGCCGGGACCTGGTCAGCTTCGGTCTCTTGCTCGTCAGGGAGGGACATGAGTGAAGCGATGGGGTCGGCAGAATCGACGAGTCGGCTGAGAATGTCGCTGTCATCGTCTCGAGCCGCGTCGAGCTGGGCGGGGTCGTAGAATGAATAGGTATCATAGATCGAAGGGAACCGAGCGGATTTGGGGGTTGGGGATATTGGGGAACGTGAATTCATTACGTTGGGTCGGCTTCTTCGGCTCCGACGTGAGGCGTGCGACCGGGCGAGACCTAGTCACACGTTAGAACAACACAAGGCGGTCAAAGCGATACTCACTTGTACTCTTGACGAGTCTCGGTGAATGAGGAACAGAGGTCTTGCGACGGATTGTATTACGGCGCGGAGGGGACGTGGGAGAAACCGGCACAATGTCCTCCTCAAAAGAAAAGTCTTCCCAGTCGTCGTCGGTAGGCGAGGTTGGAAAGTCTTCAATAGGAATACTAGGACGTCGCCTCGACGAGAACGGGAGCACAAAAGGTGAAGAGGCGATAGACAAGTGTGTCGCTGTCGATACTCTGGCGAGCCTGAGCTTGGACTGTGGCGAGGGCGAGGACGGGACAACAGGCAGTGGCGCAGGCTCGTCCTCGGCAGCAGGCGCTTCATATACTGCAGCACTCGGGGCCTCTGCTTCCTCGGGCCTAGGTGGACGTTTTGGAGAAGCGCGTGTTCGTTGTGCAGCAGTGGTACAAGGACCATGACAGCCACTTGGACCAGCGACCGAGCTTGGACCACCACATCCCCCCGTCACAAGTGGAGACGTAGAACTTGTCGACGAAGTCGACCTGACGCTCCGCGTAGAGGCAGGGGAGACCCGGCCAGAGCACGAGGAAGAAGACGAAGGCATGAGCGAGGATTGAGGTTTAGAGATGGCCGGTCGCATGACTGGCTTGATATGGGATACCGCGCAAAGGCTAGTGACTCTTTGTCCAGGATATCTTGTCACCCCAGGCGGGTAACCTAGACTACGAGGTGCGGCGAGTGCGAGATCGAAAGGGAGAGGCGCTCTCAAGAGGGGGGAGGGGAGAATGATGGCGAGAAGTACAAACGGTTAAGAGCTCGGCCGTGGCACCTTGATAAAGGTAGCAGCGACGCCCAGTATGACCGGGGCGCAGAAACACGGGACAAGGTCGGATAATGAAGCGAAGCCGCGTATGTAAATGCGACCCGCAGTTTCCCTTGTCTCGCCCGTGTGAGTGTTTGTTGAGAACAATAGGCGGACAAATATTGGATAGGCTAACTGTCGGCTCGGGTGAGGTCTGGAGTATAAAACCGAGTCAGCTGGAGCATGGTCCCCTTTGCATTCGAGACATATATATCAGCCAGGTCGAGCTGTGACCCGCCCGCGCCACATCGAAGAGCAACATCCGCAACAGTCGGGATAGCAAGATGGCAAGACACAGACAAACGTACCGCTATTTGTATTGTCCTTGACCCAGTCAAAGACAGATGTTTCAGCCTCGATAGCCCGGGACAGATCCAAGTCGTGTACACTAGATACCAGACGTCGCGTAACACCAGACGATACAGACCGCCGCAACCCAGGGCGCACGCGCATTAAAGCGACGAGGCAGACGCGAGCCCAAGCCTCGCTGCAGAACCCTGAATGCATATTGCGCCCACGTTCTTCGCAGCACCGCACAGGACAATGGATCGACCTATATTTGCTTGTCCGTGTGCTTGTCGGGTCTCAACTCTTTTGTGCTTGACGACGCCCCTATGTGACTCAGCGTTCGACGTCACGTGTTATGTTCCATGTAGGGTAACTGTGTCACTTGTGTTGCCACATGCGTTGCTAGCCGTACTGCAATAACCTTGTTAAGGAGGTCATCTATCAACAGCCCCTAACACTGCCCAGGTCGTCAACGTTCTCGAGGCGCGCGCATCGACGTGCTGCAACCGCAAACCACCGCTCGCCCACGAACGTCCAACTCTCATCCTTGATCGATAGCGGGTTATCACACCTTCCCCACCCCCAAACAGCGACCAGCAACCGGACACTCCTTTTTCCTGGGACCAAGATGCGTTCCCCACCCCAAGGTTTCGGCAACAGCAGTCGAGGTCGCTTCGAATCAAGGCACACGCGGCACATAGCAGGTCATAACTCGTTTCTTGAAATAAAAAAGAACGTAAAGATCACAGGTATACAACTAGATAGACACTTGCTCTAGGCTGGTACCGGACCACAAAGACGCAAAGTTACACCACGAACCCAAGAAAAGAAGGAGTGGGGATGCACAGGGATGAAGCATAGAATAAACGGGATAAAATAAACGGGATGGACCGGGATTACGTCGTCTCGCACCTAGTAATCATTTAGTAAAAATATCAAAAATATCACAGACAACGTACCAAATCTCCAAGCGGGGCTCCTTGCCCTTGAGCGCAGCAGCCCGCGTCGTCTCAATCGCAAGCTCAAAATCGCTCTCGTCCATCAACGTCACCCGCGCCCCATCATCGTCCGAAAACTTGAGAATCAAATCCCCATACTCTTTCCCAAACTTGGCGCACACCTGGTCCGTAAACTCGTCGCACGAAATATCAGGCATGATCGCCATACCACGCAACGAGTCGTTGAAGTGCAACTGCTCGACCAGTCAGTTTCAGCCGCGCACACGAGAGAAACAACGTACCCGAACGCGAATCTTGGTCAACTCGAACGGAACCTCGCCTTCTTCTCCGCCCCCGCTCACATAGCCCTCTTCCTCCTCGTACGCCCTCCTCGACTTGATAGTCCCCCTGCGCGACGGCACCCTCCGCACCGTGTACTGGCTCGGCGACCGGCTCACGTAACTCGCCTGGCTGCGCGAACCGAGCGTAGACGCAGACCGCGATGGCGCGCGAGCCGGAGCAGAATCCGACCACTCGTTCGCATTCATGGTCGCCCCGCGCTGTACCGGTGGCGGCGACGTGTACGCATCATAGACCTGTCCGGCCATCGTATCCACCGGCGTGGGTTTCAGGGCCGGGCGCCGAACACTCTGTCCACGCGCAGGGCCGCTCCCTGGATTCATGGGTTCCGGAGACCGGGAGCGGGACAAAGCAAGCGGTTCAGGCGAGCGCGCGGTGGGCGGAGACTGCGCGCGCAAAGGACGAGTGTTGGCACGTGTCAATGGCTCCGACGGACGAGGCTCGGGCGGCGACTGCGGGCGCACTGAACGGATAGCCGTGTTGGCACGCGTCAACGGCTGAGCTTTGGACGGCTCGGGCGAGCGGGGCTTGGGCGGCGATTGCGGGCGCACCGAGCGGACAGTCGTATTCGCGCGCGCCAGCGGTTCCGCCTGACGACGGGGGGTATCGAGCGACGGCCGGCGTGCATTGTCCAGAGAAGGCCGAGTATCAAAAGAGGGGCGACGGGCATTATCCAGAGACGGCCGGGCCTCGAGCGACGGCCTAGCTTCAAGAGACGGCCGGCTGGGCGTAGTCACAACCGCACTCGTCGCAGCGCGGGCAAGCCCCGCCGGATTCCGCGGCGCCGACGTCCCCCCAAGATCACTACTCGACCGCCCAAGATTCGCACCCTCGGCTTTGGGGCGGCGCTCCTCGGGTCGAAACGCGAGCTCGCTCGGATCAACACCGTCAAAGGTCTCGTATTTGGAGCCGTCCTTGGAGATGAGGCGCGCTTTGCCCAAGTAGTCTTTGGTTTGCAGGTTCTTGATCTTATTTGGGTTCGGGCGGAAAACGATGCCGACGGGGATGGAAAAGACAGTGTAGCCGTCGCCTTGGTCGCGGATCGCGTCGTCGATTACGTCGTGCTCGGGGGTTGCTTTCTCCTTTTGAGCGGCTTGCAGGTCGGCGAGCCCCGCTTCGCCGCGTCCCAGGTTGAGCAGACACAATCCCCTGTGACGACAATCAATCTACTGTAGACACAAATTATATAGACATACCTGTTGAAAAGGATCTCGGCAGTGTAAAGCCGAAAGTTGAGCCCAAGCTGTTCATAATTTCTGCCAGGGTCGCAATTAGACAAGCACAAAGCAGGTGAAACCCAAACTTACATGGCTTGATTGCCCCGTAACCACATGAACGCGTTCTCAAACTGCTCAAACGCCGCCTCAAAGTCAGACAACAAGAAACTGCTCACGCCGCCCTGGAAATAGGCAATGGCGAGATAGCCGTCCTGCTCGGTCGCACGACGAAAGTTTTCCACGGCACGTTCGTGCTCGCCGATGGTGGCGAGGATGAGACCGATGTTGGTCAATATGCGAGAGGTGTCTGCGATCGGCTTGAGAACGCCGTTAGCCATCGGTCGCTACGAGCAAAATTGGCGGGTGCTCACCTCGAAGAGCTCCAAGGCCTTGGCAAAATCCTCTGCGTCGTATGCATTCAATGCATTGGCCCACGCCTCGAGCTCGGCCTGTCGGCGTCGCGTTAATCACCAAGATCAAGCCCTGCGAGTCGACGCACCTTGAGAGACAGCGACATGGCGTACAAAGACAGAAAAAAGGTGTAAAAATCAGGCAGAAATAGTCCAACAAGCAAAGAGAGGAGCAGGAGGTCCGGCCTGCAGAAGAGAGTGGAAGAGAGAACGAAGACAAAAGGGGGTGGTGGGAGAAAAGAGGC
The DNA here is from genome assembly GCA_019616945.1 of Ceratobasidium sp. 414. NCBI lineage: Eukaryota > Fungi > Basidiomycota > Agaricomycetes > Cantharellales > Ceratobasidiaceae > Ceratobasidium > Ceratobasidium sp. 414. The sequence goes on along the minus strand of WSTK01000156.1, from coordinate 24,344 downwards.
TGGGTCTGATTAGCTTTGGCCTCGGTTGGAAATAGCCGACTCACCGAAGAGAGACGAGCGCATCAAGCAGGAGACTCTGAAAAGCAGCCCGGGCTTATAACACGCCAGTCCCTGCAGATCACCAGCTTCCCCGCTAGTCGTCGGCATTGCGACCACCCCCTTTCTGGCGACGGCAACCAATGCATTGCCGTTAGCTCCGTGTTAGAGTCATCGCACCAGTATCCGTCACAGACGCAAGGAGGCAACCCGCCACCGCTTCCTCGTCGATCCTCACACACTCGAAACTTCCCTAATCCGGATTCATACGTTGCCCCCTGTCAAACTTTTTTCCATTATTCACACGTGCGGGCTTTGCCAATTGCTTCATGGCAACTTGGTGCCTGCAATTGAATTACGTCGTGGATCTGAGACACGACGCCAAGCACATCCCTATATAACCATGATAACCCCAAATCACTGAACACAGTAGAAGTCTTCCAATATACGAACAAACGGGTGCAAAACTATTCACCCGCCACTGGGGATCCACGAGCCGGGCCAGACAAGGGCGGGTCCATGCCGCCCCCGGACGGCCCAGGCTTGTCATACGGCAAGAGATCCTTTAACAAGAACCCCTTTGGACCCCCTCGAGATACTGCAATAAAGCTTCGTCATCGAACGCAGAGTGAAGCTTCTGCTGAAGTTGGACCCGGAACTGGAAAAAAGTACACCCATATTAGCCAGTCGACGGTGGTGAACCTCGCAACCACGCACCCGCAGTAGAATATTTCGACGTACTGCGGCCGCGTTGCTTTCGCTCGCTGCTTGCCGTGCGTCGTCTTGAGCCTTGAGCTTGGTCGATACGCCGCGAGCTACCGCCAAGACGCCCGAGGGCAGGTCTGCCAGCCGGGCTAGCTCGAGGCCTAGAGGAGAATCAGTGAAGCGCCTAACGGACGAATGCAAATCGCTACCATAATGGTCAATCGTATTTGCTTCCCTATCTACGAGTCAGGGATAAACGGGTGATGAGCAAACACGTCGACCAAGGTCTAGGAAACTTACAAGTGACGAAATTTGAGCTGAGAGGCGTCTGCACGCGCACTCTTCTGCTTGGATAACGTCAAAGACGCGCTTCATGAGCGCCGAAACATCCACCTCCACGGTGAGATGCAAACTTTACCCCCAAAATCAGCTCATACACCCACACCAACAAACCACAACTCACTTTACAACCGTCGGATACCTCGACAGCCTCTGTGCCAACTGCCGAAAATATCTGAAAACACGCGATCAGTCCACACAAGTTCATTCAGTCCTCGACGCCCTCACGCCGTAAAAAACGTAAATGCCTAGATATCAGGTCAAGTCAGCCTTACTCCGCCGAACCGAATGATCCAGCCGGACCCTAATCTTGATGATTTCCTCGGCAATTGCGTGGGCAATCCCAACGCCCTCGATCGATGACGTCCCTCGTCCGAGTTCGTCGATCAAAATCAGAGTTGTTTGTTGCCACGCCTAATCCGAATGAAATAGGATATAGTGGAACGAGCGTGAGACATACTGAGAATCATGCTGCTCGCCATCATCTCCTTGGCAAAGGTGCCAAGACTACGTCCTGGGTCGTCGTCGGTTGAAAGTCGTGTTAACAGGGCGTCGTGGATCCCGGGGGTGGGCTGGTCAAGTGGTGGAGCTCGGAGTAGAGATATGTTATACCTGAAGCTTCCGTACCCTGCGGGAATGCTAGTCTCCTCGTCAAACCGATTATTTATGTTGCGATCGAATATAGGCCCACAAGCAGCCGCACATCGCAAGGACGACCAACACCCCAACCTGTCTCAAGTACGTACTTTTTCCTACAAACGACGTCACTCATTTCAGCATGCCTAACAGGTCATACTGAACACTACTAAACGCACCAGACATATTTGGGCCCTCTACAATCTGGAAACAAGACCCATCGCACGCATAGGTATCGTTTGGAACAAAAGTTTCCCGCAGCTTGTACCGTCTCAAGTACAGGATGACGGCCTGCTTCGATTGCCAATGTTCCCGTAAACCCGGGGCGAGTATAGCGGTGCACTCGACGCCGAGGTTTTAGCATATATGCATGGATTAGCAGTGCAGACTCACAGATTGAGGTGTGAGCAAACGCCCAGAACATATCCACGATCGCAATCTGTCTCGAAGATGAGCTACACAAGCCCACCTAACAATAGCACTCACTGCCTCAGAAGCTTTGTAGAGCACGTCCACGTCTTCGACAATTTTTCAACGAGAGCTTTCATGATCTTGAAATTGTGTGAGTCCGATTTCCGGGGGGCACGAGCTCCGAACTTACTGGTCGCTTAGTATCAACGCCTCATCCAACGAATCGCGAAGTCGGGCGTTTCGTTTTTTCTGCAACGCAAACAAACTCCACCAATAACAAACGCCCAAACTCACCCACTCACCGGTTCCGAATGCGAAAAAATCCACTTTTGGTTCTTCTTCGCTGAAACATTAATAAACGCCGCAGAGAGCTTGCCACCCTGTGGAATGTCTCCCTTTTTCAGAGTGTAAACAAAGCCGTTCTCCCGCTACTGCAAAACTAGTGGCAGGTCGTGTTCCTTTGATAATTTATTCTGAAGGTCGACGATATCAGTCACGTTTTCGCGGTATATTTCTCGCGCGACGTCGAGGAATCGGTTGAAATTGGATCTGACGGTGTAGACTTTCTTTGTGATCGTGCCAAAGCCGCCGCCACCGAATCCCCCGCCACCCTATTCAGACTCAGGCCTAAATTTACTCTAATTAAAATAAATCGCTCACCCCAGAAGCTATCGCATGGGGTTACGAGTAGGGACGCTACGTCCGAGACCCCTGTTGCAGGAAGGGGAAGTCCAAGAAGCGAGAACTCGAGAAGCACAGACTACGTGCAAGACGAAGAGGGAATTTCGCAGGACGAGCAAGCGGGATGATGGACTGGACGTGAAGACGAGCGTGGATCGCAGTCTCAATCACGGCCTCTGACACCCCACGGCCACTCCTCTTCCAAAGTCCGTCGTGCCTACAATTCGGACACTGCTTCGCTGTTCTCTGAAGAGTCATCTGGGTTTACAGGTTTGGGTGTTGGTTCTGTTCAGGAAAAAGGTCGAGCTGGAAAGATCGAGGTATCAGTCCGGGCAAACTGGGACGGGTCCAATCCAAGCGCGAGCCCGGAAGGGAGCACGCAACGGCAACGCGCCCGCTATCACAACAAGTCCATTCCGCGACCCGCCCTCTTCGACCGCAGCACACTCGTCCTACGCAACGGGGCAGGAAAGCCTCCCAGTTCTACCGCTCTCTCCTACCTCTCATCGCGCCAGCCGCCCGACCCGCCCGCCGCCCGTACCTCCAGAGGCAGCCTGCGCTAGTTAAACCCATATATCTGCGCATGGACACGTTCGGCGCAGGTGAACGTCGCTCATTCGGCTTGCTCTGTCGAAACGTGAGCACAGATCGGTCCAAGAGACGGGTACGTACGGTTTCATTTGCGAGTCTAAGCACCAAAAGAATGTGAATTAGGTCAAGGATGAGTCAAGAACAGGAGTGCCTCGGATTATCTCAGCTGCCGAACAAGCGCTGGGCTGTTGCCGCGATGATGCAGAACAATTTCAATGAACTCGTCCAATGGCACAGACTCATAAAAACGCGCAGCCACCCAGTTCGAGCGCAGAGCCAAACAATATACCGACATTTGTATCCCACAAAGTCTATCCCGCCGGTCTTCCCTTGTGCTTCTGCAAGATTCTCCTGGTGTATCGTGACGCGAAATCGAGTCACGTGAGATATGTGGCACCGTCGCTCTTGCGGCTGGGAGATAGTTCGAGCCGACCCCTCCCCGTATTATATCCAACAATCACAATCACTTACATTACTGTACAATACGGGTGTTTCAACTCTCAAGCAGCTGTACCATGCAGAAGGGGCTAGCGCCACCAAATGCTGTAAACTGGCCCTAGGCATGAGCATCTGGCGTCCGCGACCTCGCAGATCGTCCCAGGTGCGACATGGACTGCTGTGCGTACAATCATCGCTAAATTCGTGGGGTACCATTAACTCATCACGGATAGTCTGGGACGAACACGCCTGTCCAAGCACACGGCGGTGGCATAATCAAAGTGAATGATACGTTCTATTGGGTTGGCGAAGACAAAAATGATGTGCGTCTTTTGGTGGAAAGTGGTATGGAGACTCACGCTATAATTAGGGCTGGTCATACTACGGCATAAACTGTTACTCTTCCAAAAACCTCGTAGAGTGGACATTTGTCCGCACGCTTTTTACCCGTCAAAGCGAGGGCGAGTTTGGGCCGAATCGCATTGTAGAGCGGCCCAAGGTAAGTCCGCAGTGATGCTTACTGTGCGCCTTACACGTTTCTCGTGCGCATACATAGGTTATATACAACTCTGCCACCAAGCAATAATGCACGTTGACAATTTCTACAACGCTGATAACGGATACAACGAGGCTACAGTTGACATTGCGACTAGCTCTTCCGTGTGCAGGGACTATACCTACAAAGACAGTTTCCGGCCTGGTGGTCTTGAGAGTCGTGATTTCACTGTGTTCCAAGACACGGATGGAAAAGCATATCTCATCACCGAGCAAGTAAGTAGACAGTTAATCTTCATTTCAGGATGATAATAATGATTTTTAGCAGGCTGACGGAACCGCCATCTACCAACTGTCAGACGACTGCCTGTCTGTAGGGCCACGCATGTTCAAATGGGACGAGAAACGTGAGTCACCAGCCATGATCAAGACTTCTGCCAGTGTCCATTTCCTGTTCATGTCTGGGCTCACGTGTGAGTAAAAACACATTTCGTCTTGCTCAAAGTTCTCATGCTGACAATATGTGTTTAGATCGGAGGCCCAATGACAACTTTTACTCGACCAGCACGTCGCTCTCTGGCCCATGGTCACCCTTCCAGATCTGTCCTATCTGATACTTGCGTGATCGTACACTCATGCATCAACTACTTGCAGAAATTAGTTCCTGATGGATCGCTCACATTTGAGAGCCAAACCAATTTTGTTCTTCCTTTGGGCAATGATAAATTCATGTACATGGGTGGTATGTTCAACTTTACACCTCACTCTGTATCGGAGCCCGACAACTCTGTTTCAGACCGTTGGGACGAGCTGGATCAATGTATAGACTTTGGTGCGATTGACGAGACTGAAATTGTCAAGCGCCCTTTCAGGCCTTCACTCTCGCCGTCAAAGCAGCGCTTTCCAGAAGCGAGGGGCCGGGCCCCAGCTCAAGGCGTACTTGTATTGCTTAGTGGATTCAGTACTACTTGCATTGACCTATTGGCATTTGACCATATTTCGTAGGTTCTTGCTTGCACTGCAAAATAGAATATTCTGAATCCGTTTCTCTCTACACGAGTGTTTTCCTGTTTCTTGTACTTCTTGTTTCCGTGTTGTTCGTGTTGGCTGTTCTGTTTTTCCTGTTGTTGTGCCGGTTCGCGTAAATCTTACACTTGGTCAGATAAGAGCGCGTGAGCTTCCCCTCTCAATTATTCACACGTGTAAGTTTTGCCAATTGCTTCATGGCAATATGACGCCAAGCCAGACATTACTATTACTATGGTAACCCCAAATCACTGAATACAGTGGAAGCCTTCCAATATACGAACAAAGGTGTGCAAAGAATCTTTGTGAACATAGGATAAACTATTCGCTCGCCACTGGCGATCCACGACCCGAGCCAGCCAAGGGCGAGCCCATACCGCCCCCGAACCGTCTAGGCTTGTCATACGGCAAGAGATCCTTTAACACAAGAATAGTGTCCCTTTGGATCCCCTCGAGATACTCCAACAGCGCTTCATCATCCAATGCAGAGTGGTCAAGTGTCTGCTGAAGTTGGACCCGGAGCTGGAAATAAGTACACCCATATTAGCCAGCCGACGGCGGTGAACTTCGCAACCACGCACCCGCAGTAGAATCTTCCGACGTGCTGCGACCGCGTTGCTTTCGCTCGCTGCTTGCCGTGCGTCGTCTTGAGCCTTGAGCTTGGTCGATACGCCGCGAGCTACCGCCAAGACGCCCGAGGGCAGGTC
>WSTK01000156.1:0-18179 GCA_019616945.1 Ceratobasidium sp. 414 | reverse complement strand
GCTTGCCGTGCGTCGTCTTGAGCCTTGAGCTTGGTCGATACGCCGCGAGCTACCGCCAAGACGCCCGAGGGCAGGTCCGCCAGTTGAGCCAGCTCGAGGCCTGGAGGGGAATCAGCGAAAGCGCCTGGCGGACGAATGCAAGTCGCTACCGTAATGGTCAATCGTATTTGCTTTCCCATCTACGAGCCTGGGATAAACGGGTGATGAGTAAATATGTCAACCAAGGCCCAGGAAACTTACAGATGACGAAATTTGAGTTGAAATGCGTCTGCATGCGCGCTCTTCTACTCGGACAACGTCAAAGACGCGCCTCACGAGCGCCGAGGTACCCACCTCTACGGCGAGATGCAAACTTTATCCCCAAAATCAGCGCATACACCCACACCAACAAACCACAACTCACTTTACAACCGTCGGATACCTAGACAGCGTCTGCGTCAACTGCTGAAAATGTCTGAAAACACGCGATTAGTCCCCATAAGTCCGCTCAGTCTTCAGCGCCCTCACGTAGTAAAAAACGTAAACGCCTAGATACCAGGACAAGTCAGCCTTATTTATTCCGCCGAACTGGATGATCGAGGCAAACCCTAATCTTGATAATCTCCTCGGCAATTGCGTGGGCAATCCCCACGCCCTCGATCGGTGATGTCCCTCGTCCGAGTTCGTCGATCAAAATCAGAGAGTTGTTTGTTGCCACGCCTAATCCGAATGAAGTGGGATATAGTGGAACGAGCGTGAGACATACTGAGAATCATGCTGCTCGTCATCATCTCCTTGGCGAAGGTACTAAGGCTACGTTCTGGGTCGTCGTCGTTTGAAAGTCTTGTCAAGAGGGCATCGTGGATCCTGGGGGTGGGCTGGTCAAGTGGTGGAGCTTAGAGTGGAGACATGTTATACCTGAAGCTTCCGTACTCTGCGGGAATGCTAGTTTCCTCGTCAGACCGATTGTTTATGTTGCGATCGAATATAGACTCACAAGCAGCCGCACATTGCAAGGACAACCAACACTCCAACCTGCCTCAAGTACGTGCTCTTTCCTACAAGCAATGTCATCGATTTCAGCATACTCAACTCGCCACACCGCACGCACCAGACATATTTGGGCCCTCTACAATCTGGAAACAAGACCCATCGCACGCATAGGTATCGTTTGGAACAAAGTTTCCCGCGGCTTGTACGGTCTCGAGTACAGGATGACGGCCTGCTTTGATGGCCAACGTCCCCGTAAACTCGGGTCGAGTATAGCGGTGCACTCGACGCCAAGGTTTCAGCATATATGCATGAATTAGCAGTGCAGACTCACAGATTGAGGTGTGAGCAAACGCCCAGAGCATGTCCATGATCGCAATCTGTCTTGAAGATGAGTGACACAAGCCCACATAACAATAGCACTCACTGCCTCAGAAGCTTTGTAGAGCACGCCCACGTCTTCGACAATTTTTTCAACGAGAGCTTTCACGATCCTGAAATTGTGTGAGTCCGATTTCCGGGGGGCACGAACTCCGAACTTACTGGTCGCTCAGTATCAACGCCTCATCCAACGAATCGCGAAGCCGGGCGTTTCGTTTTTTCTGCCATGCAAACAAACTCAGCCAATAACAAACGCCCAAACTCGCCCACTCACCAGTTCTAAATGCGAAAAAGTCCACTTTTGGTTCTTCTTCGCCGAAACATTAATAAACGCCGTCGGGAGCTTGCCACCCCGTGGAATATCTCCCTTTTTCAGAGTGAAAACAAAGCCGTTCTCCTGGTACTGCAAAGACAGCGCCAAGTCGTGTTCCTTTGATAATTCATTCTGAAGGTCGATGATATCGGTCACGTTTTCACGATACGTTTCTCGCGCGACGTCGAGGAATCGGTTGAAGTTGGATCTAACGGCGTAGACTTTCTTTGTAATCGTGCCAAAGCCACCACCACCGAATCCTCCGCCACCCTATTCAGACTCAGGCTTGAATTTACTCTAATTAAAATAAATCACTCACCCCAGCAGCTATCGCGTCATCATTCAACCCCTGACCGACCACCTCGTCAATCGACTTGACTCGCTCGTCATCCAACATGCCCGAAATCATGCGCAGCAGAGAACTCCGACAGCCTTGCAGGGCTTTGACTATCCCAGGCAGACTCCGAATCACATTCCGAAGGTTGATCATCTGTTCGACCCGTACAGAGGCGCCCTTGGCGTTTCCAGTTGTACCGCCAACCGGCCGGTTCTCAGAGGTCGTGAGCTGAGCGATGAGTTTGTCGAGGTCTATTTTCTTGAGGGTTTTGAGGGCGTCGCGGATAGCGATGTATTTTTCTTCGTCATTGACCAGTTCTACTCCAGGAATTAGGCTGTGGCGGGGTCCCACGCAAGTGTGCCTACCTTGAACCACATCCAGGCGGTGGTCGATCGCGGTTTGGTCTAATTGGCAGGTTTACTCAAGTTTCAGCAGTTGCGGGGTATCAGAGGCACTCACTCGTTATAGGGGCTAGTATATTAACACGAAGTAGGCGGTGCGCCATCGGGGTAAAGGTATGGTTGAGCAATCTGGTCGGCTTGTGAACGTGGAATACACCAAACGGTGAGCGTCACACGTACCCGAATAACGAGCTCTTGCTCTTTCGCGAGGTGTTGCTCTGTACCAACTCCAGGTTCCGCGCAGTCTCGCAGTCGATCATCATCGTGCCTAAGTCGGGTTAGTATCTGCGGGGTTTGGGTATGATTCGCCTTGCCTTCAACGCATCGAAAACTGATTCGGAGCGAATGAGGCGCGAATATCGTATTCATTTTCGACTCGACGTATTTAAACAAGGCCCCAGCGGCGGATAACGCGTAGTACCTGCCAGATTATTTAGTTATTATTTGAGTACACAGGAACATACTTACTTGCTTGAAACCGCCACGAGTGTTCCAGCTTTCTCGCCATCGTTGATGATTAGGCGGTTTATTGCCTCTAAGCCTACTGGAAATTGTATGACGCGTGGTGAAAACGATTGAAGAGCACCAACCGTTTTGGTCGTTCCAGTATTTTCGTGCGACAGGAACGAATTCCGTCATCCCATCAGCTCCAAACTCTTCTTGCATGCTATCGACCAGCAGGGATGTCTTTTGTTTTGCCGAGGACTCCATGGGCATAAAGGTATCGGGGACCAGGATAGCGGAGGGATTGTGTACTGCACGCACTGAGCGCGCGTCCGTGGCGCTCGCAAAGCAAAACTCACATTGCAGGTGGTGCAAAGTCTTGACGTACGTCTGACAGTCTGGTATCTGTTGGAAAGATATTGAGTTAGCAAAAATTATGCGCATACATTGCAATGCACGCTGGGCAAACTAACCTGGAAGAGGGCACATTGTCCTGTCGCTTTGTCGAGCGCCGCTATTCCGATTTCGCGGGCCACCCCTAGGAAAAGGCGTTGGACTTTCCCTAGTCCGTGCATCGACATGGACTTACCTCTCCCTTCTAAAACGGCGATGACATAACTCGACAACTCACCGTTCGTGGACGCGCCGGTTGTTGGGCGTCCCGTCGAAGGGCGAGAGCCTCCCGTTCGAGGACGCGAGACACTGCTTCCCAGACGACTCTGTCGGCGATAACTACTTCGGCGGGGTGTTGCAGCCGAGGAACTAGAGACGCCCATTCTTGACGCCATCGCGGTTGTGGTTAGAGTTTGGTCGAGGCGTGTGATGTGTGGCGGTGTTGCGATTGCCGCCAGCGCTGGGCGCTCGACTTTTGACAGATCACACACCCGCAGCCTGGGAATTTGGCGCATTTATACTGCTCCCGGCCACTACCTCTAGATCTCGACTCCCGTCTAGTTACCCAAGAGTATTTTATAAGTTCACTACTCGGCTGACTCTGGTACTGGCATCCTGTGAATTATTCATATCGTCGCATCTCATTCGACTCGATGGCTCCTATAGACGTTCTGGTATACAAGGGACATGGCGTATCCGAGACTTCCCTATTTCACACTCTTGCTACGCTCAACAAAATCCTCAGTCCAAACTACACAGTCACTGCTGTCGACGCCAAACTCCTAGAAACACAACCCTGGCCAGCTAGTTGCGCTCTACTCGTAATCCCCGGTGGTCGAGACCTACCCTACGCCCAACACCTGGCCTGCTCTATCAAAAAGATCAAGGACTTTGTAAACAGTGGCGGCGCATATCTCGGAATCTGTGCTGGCGCATACTTTGGTTCTTCTCGTGTAGAGTGGGAGGTAGGAACGCCGCTCGAGGTAGTGGGCGACCGGGAGCTCAAGTTCTTCCCCGGAACCTGCCGTGGGTGTGCCTACCCCGGGTTCGAGTACGAGAGCGAGAAAGGCGCGCAACTGCTCGACATCACAGCTACCATCCACGGCGAGGGGTCGGAACAGACGTTTGAAGGGATATACTATAACGGCGGGGGCGTCTTTGAGGGCGCAGACACGCCACAGATGCGCGCTCTTGGTGTACTTGTAGCTGCGCGGTATCCCAACGGGAAACCCGCTGCCGTCACTTGTGCCGTTGGTCGAGGAACAGCCGCGCTATGGGGCTTACACCCCGAGTATTCTACCAACCGGGACCCATACCGAACCGTCCTCGAACACAGCTCGCAAAAAGATGCCAACGGCATTTCAGATCGGGAGTCAAAACGCCTCGAACTCATGAGCGGAATCTTGGCTGGCCTTGGATTGACTATACCTGGGGGCGCGGCGAGCAGGAAACTGCCCACGACACCCCTGCCCCAACTACTCTGCGCCTCCCCTAATCGCCCAGGTTTAATGGCGACTCTTTGGAATGGACTTAAACCAAACCTCAAGCCATCAAAAGACCTTGAAGACGTTCATGTACTCGACGACTCTCAAGATGTGTTCAGGTTCTTTGGGGGTTCGCACGGTAGGCTGGCTGTGGCACGACAAGAAGCCGAAGCCGAAGACTCTTATGATCCCGAGGCCGCTGCCGCCCCACTCGACGTTATTTGCTACGACAACTCCCTCCCACCCGATGTAGATACGCCCTTATTCAGCATATCCTCGTATTTCGAAGCACTCCGCGCGGCTCGGGGTAGCAATCCCTTCATTTCAAACGCAACATGGGGTGTGGGAGAGGCTTTGATGTATGGAGAAGCCGTGACGAGCACTCAAACTATTTTTGATAGGCCAGTCACGACGTCTCTTATTGCATTAGCCTTGTCCTCATCCTCATCTTCTAGGAACGCCACACTTCTCACGTCCTTACCTCCCCCAGTACTTTCTTTGGCAACTATCCAACTCGCAGGACGAGGTCGTGGGAGTAATTCCTGGCTTTCCCCTCTGGGATGCTTGCAATTTTCACTCCTTCTGCAAGTTCCAAATGAGATACCGCTTATACGCATGGTGTTTATCCAGTATATGTTTGGTCTGGCTGTCACCGAGGCTTGTCGAAAGGTTATGCCGGGTGTCGAGGGGGATAGAGTACGACTCAAGTGGCCAAACGACATCTACGTTCTGGGAGCGGATGGCAAGACGAAGAGCAAAGTCGGCGGGATTCTGGTTACGACTAATTACATGAATAGTACCATGCATGTCGTGATAGGTGAGTGGTATGCCTTTGGATCGCCCTCTTTCTGGATATGACGCTTATATGCACTATTAGGCTGTGGTTTAAACGTCCTCAATCAGCCGCCTATCATGTCTCTGGGCCAACTGTACCCCGAAGGCTCGGTAAATACATCCTTAACGATGGAAAACGTCGCTGCAAATATAATGGCAACATTCGAAACCATGTGGCGCAAGTTCTCCGAAGCCAAAGGGTCCTTTGAACCTTTCCTCAACTTGTATCTCGAGCGCTGGTTGCATTCGTAAGTACCTAAAATATGTCCAGCGCTTGTATGAACTATCTGGCATATAGGGACGAGCTCGTCACGCTCGAAACCACCACTCCACCAACCCGCGTCCGCATCTGCGGGATCAATACCAGTAATGGATTCTTGCAGACGCTTCCGGAGCCCGGTCAAGCGTTGAGCAGTGGGTCGTTTGTTGACCTGCAGCCGGACGGGAATAGTTTTGATATGATGAAGGGGCTCATCAAGACCAAGAAGTAGCCACTGAAGTCACGGGTCCTATGAAGTTATAGACTGTGAACTGTATAATGGTGTAGCGATATCACAATAAAAAAAATCGTATGCGCTGGCAATCTATTTGATGAAACATTAATTGGTGGCTTCGCCATTCTTCGCAGGCCGTGGGCCCGAGCCCGCCAGTGCAGCTCGCACCCCAGGCACGTCCACCAACCCAAAGCGCATCATCGTCTCATCCTTCCACCCGCCGAACCCCTGACCTTCAGGTGACCTTGCGTGGAACACAAGACGGTAGGCGATAAAGGCGATAAATCCACTGATGGTCAAGAACAGTGCGGAGCTAAAAGCTATCGCAATCACGCCGAGGAGCATGGCGCCTGGAAAGCGTGTCAGGCGGCCGAATAAGAGCTGCACTGTTGTAGAAATGACGTACTAGCTCCCAGGATGATAGTTCCAGAAAATACCAGTGTGAACAGGAGTGCAGTTAGGGTGGAGCTGACTAGGATGAAGGTTGAAAATCCTCTGAAGTGGTCCAAGGGGGAGCATTTGAGTGGGCGACATTTTGGCTTGTTGACGGGGAACTTACAGGAAGGTCAAGACGGGAAACAATGCCAGTCCTGCAAATACAATCGCAAGTGCCTATTCAAGGAGTTAATAAACCAATACGTTCAATTGAGAAACAGGTTTCGAGGCATACGGTTGTAAAAGGATAGGCGCTACCGACAGCCACCAGTTTTTTACGGACCGGAATGCCATATTGCTTCTGGTATCTGGGCAAAAGATAAATATATCAAAAATGCCTCGAAAAAAATGGGTTTTAGGTATTTACACGTCGCGGGTCTTGTCCGCCTCTGTTATAAACTCATTCCACACGCCGTTTGCCGTCTTTCTCCTTGGCGTCGGCGTCGGTTCTCTCACTGGTGGGGTCAGCTGAATACCAGAGCCTGCATCCATATTTCCTGCTCTTTCTAGTATATATGCAATACCTCTCGATAATGATGTGGGGTGAAATCGCGAAGGCGTGGAGGATGGTGTTCGTGCCGAGAGCCGATGACCTCACGATCATTGCCCAAACAGAGTCACGTGAATGAGTCATTAATTTCCCGAGCCACCATGTCGACTCTCACCCCAGCTGAGCTAGAGGTCTACCAGGCATGTTCGGAGGCCGAGGGGGGTGTGAGTAGTCACATATCTCTCTCTTTTAACCCATATTGACGTCCGGGCCAGACGCTCCGCCAAAAAGAGCTCGAGAAGAATATAACAATCCAGGGGGCCGAAATGGCGGCTGCTGTAAACGGGTTGCTCAAAAAGGCATGTACGGGGCTACACGTTTTAACATGAATAAATAACGTCGTATTATAGTCTCTTCTCAAGGTCTTGAAGGATAGCAAGGGCGTGTTATCCTATAAGGCCGTCGACAAGGCCGGCGCCAAAGTGTAAGCCGACATTTTGCTTTCTAGGATTCAATATTTATGTCGATCACAGGCTTGGTCTTATGGATGCTGAGGAAAGCATCGTGTACAAAAAGATTCAAGAGGCCAAGAACGAAGGTGCGCCATCCCGCTCTTGCAACCAATAACATCTGACCTCGCTTCAGGAATATGGACAAAACACCTCAAGAGCACCGAGCTGCACCAGTCCATCATCACCCGCGTCCTCAAATCTCTCGAAAAGAAAGGACTCATAAAATCTATAAAATCCGTCAAGGTGCGCCAGACCCGCACCTACCTTACTTGGCCTTTTTGACTCACCACAGAAATAACAGCACCCAACCCGCAAAATCTACATACTCGCAAACCTCCAACCGTCTGTCGAAGTCTCGGGCGGACCATGGTATAACAACAGCGAATTCGAGACCGAGTTTGTTCAGACGCTCTGCAACGTCTGTCTCAACTTTATCCAAAAACGGGTGCGTCCGTGTCTCCGAGTCGCACCGTGAGTAATCATCGAAACTGATATCATACCATTTCGCGCACCCGCAGTCGTTTCCCGTAATCAAATCAAATTCGAAACTCTCCCCGCGTGCACTGTTCCCAGTCTCGGAATCATCTCGCTATCCGACGGCGGCAGACGTTCTCAACTTTCTCAAGCAGACCAACGTGACCGACGCACCGCTCGATCTCGTGCACGTAGAGTCTCTCCTCCAAGTTCTGGTATACGACGGCACCGTCGAAGTCCTCCCCGGTTCGGGTCTCACCAAGGCCGAAGAAGACGAGAGCGACGAGGACGATGCGCCGAAAAAGAAAAATTCTAAAAAGGAAAAAGAAAAGTCGAATAAAAAGGGCAAGAAACGCGCGCGAGACGATTCAGACGAGGACGACAACGCGAGCGACGATGGGTCCGGTTCGGACGCTACGGCTGCGCGGGGACGAAAGCGCCGGAAACGGTCCAACTCGGACTCGGACGTGTCTAATTCGGGCTCGGGCTCGGATTCAGACTCGGATTCAGACGACGACAAGAAGCGCAAAAAGTCGAAATCCAAGTCGAAAACGAAAACAAGGTCGCGCTCTAAATCCAAATCCAAGTCCAAGTCGAGATCCAAATCCAAATCCAAATCCCGGCGGGACACCTCCGAGTCCGAGTCTGAATCCCAGTCCGAGTCCGGGTCCGAACGCGAGTCTGAACAAGAACCTAAATCCAAGTCCAAATCCAAAAAACCCAAACGCGAGCCTTCACCTATCGAACTGACTAACCTGATTGACATCAGCACGGCCTCGTCCAAGGTGTACCGCGCGATCCGACCCGAGCGTGTCGCGCTCGGCTGGTCGCAGAGTCCGTGCGGGTCGTGTCCGCAGTTTGATTTTTGCCATGACAATGGGCCGGTGAATGCGCGCGAATGTCAGTATTATACGGGTTGGTTGGATGCGGGTGTTGCGGATGGGGAGTAGTGAGGTGTTAGCGTTGTGAGTCCCGCCCCATGTGGATGGACCACTAGGCGTAGTTTGGTCCGCCATGTATTGCTGATAAAGAAATATAACAAATATTGTTCGCATAAAGGACAGTATAATTTCATGCATGACGATACAAACATAACCACTAGGCAGACGTATACAAGTACGCGTTTTCGGAGAGCAGGGATGGACACAGGGGTAGTACATGAGAGACTATACAAAACGAGAAATAAAATACGAGGAACGAAGGACCAGTGTTCCGGTGTACAACAAGGGGCGCAAGCAGAACAGGGGAAACCAGAGACGAAAGAGGAAACTAGCCCGGGGGACCAGATGAGAACCCAGGAACATAACCGCCGACATAAAAAAGCGCGCCGAGATGGGTAGATGGATCAATAAGCGATACGCACCCTACGCCCGGCCCACGTCGTCCATTCGCCCAGCGCGCGCTCGACAATAAAATGCGCCACGTCGCGCTTACTGATCGTCCACCCGCCGGACCACTCTTCCTGGATCCGGTACGGCACGGCCGACCCGTGCTCAGCCCTGTCCCCGCGACATCTCCGGCGCATCAACGCAGCCGGTCGGACGACCAACGTACGTGTTGCGTCCAGCCACCCGCCCGAACCGAGTGTGCTCGTTGGTTCATCTGGAAAGAGGGATGAAAAGCCGAGTTTTTTGTGCACCTGAGGATGGCCCGAGTCGGACGAGTAGATAGAGTGGGCGTCGGTGAGTACGGGCGTGCCAGGTTCGGTGGCTGGGCTGCTGGTGACGATGGTGGTGGAACTGGTCGAGGCCGAGCCGGGCTTTTTGCCAGTGGCCCATGCGACAAGGTGTTCTTCTTTTGAGCCTGCGCCAGAGCGGAATCGTTTAAGTGGAGAGCGCGAGGGCGAGATGAGGATGAGGCGCGGAGAGCGGGACGAGTAGGATGGAGAACGCGGGACATAGAGCTGGAGAGACATGGTTCGCGGGCGGCTATAACTCGAAGCCCGAGATTGGGCAGACTGTCCCGAAGCCTCGCGTTTGAACGTGGGTTGTGGGTACGGATAGCCCGGGAAGCATTTGAGCAGTGACAACAGCTCGTCTGCATCGTCTGCGCGGTGGTTGGTCGAGACTGTCATTTCACCCAAATTTGTATTAAATTAGGTCAAATTATAGTCATACGCAGTAGAGACGCACCATCGCTGACAATAACAGCCTCAATGCCACTGCACTCGCTATCGATGCCCATCTCGGCGATGTGCCACGCCCGGCGAACGTCCTCGATGCTGCGCGCGTCACCGTTGACGATGAGCGCGGTCTTGGCCGTTCGGAATCGGGCGAGGTGCGGGTCAGACGACCAGAGCTCGGCCTCGGCACGGGACACGAGAAAGGTGCAGATGTCGGCGGGATCGTCCTGTTCGAGGATGCGGAGGGCGGCGAGGTAGGCGATCCCCCCGTGGGCGCTGAGAACAAAGTAGCGCATGGTGTGGGGGAGATGACGGAGAGCACGTCACGGTAGATGTAGTCGAACTAATGCGATGTTGCTACTGGACAGATATACGGTGAGAAACTCGGGTGGTCTTACATGAGGCGATGGCCGGCCGCATGTTATAAGCTGCGAAAAAGCCTCAGGTTGCGCGCTTGTCGCGATCAACATGGTAATCCGACCGGCCTCCGCAGCCCCCACAACAAAATTCGCATATACCCGCTGCGTAATCCAGTGCAGACTTGGCAGCCGGTTCTATGTAGATCCACGTCGCGTGCGTTTCATGCTCGAGTCAGCCACACGTGACCCGCCGAGCCCGTGCACAGCCACCGCCCGCGCCTAATCCGGACACCCCCAGCAACCCTAGCAACCTGGTGAAACAGCACAGGCCGTCGCTGGCGCAGATAATCTGATATATGCTGGATGCTTTCACAGGCCAGCACCATCCATCGCGAGCGCGTAGGTCATCGCCGATTAGATCAGATAGCGTCGCGCGGGCAAAACATACCAAATCGATTCTGCGACAGGGCGTCGACGCAATCGACGATCGCGCATCGAAGCCCCATGGTAGAAACACTAATATACACCCAAGACGATCAGAACCATGTATACGGAAATATGCGAGAGATGCTGGAAATCGGGCGATAATCATATGTGGATGCATAGAAAACAAACTACCTGCCGACCAGGGTGAGCACACATACCCCCGAGTTTCAAGGCACGCACCAACAACCGGCGAGGGACGGTACCCGCTCAACGCGCGGCATCGGCCACCAACCGGCGCTTTTTAGTGGCCGCCTCGCCCTCTTGCCCGCCGTCGATCGCACGCTTGCGAACCGCCACACCCCCGTCCGGCCGCGTCTCGTACGCCAGCCCAGGGAGCTGATACGCAGGGTAGAGGTTCGACGGGATCGACCCGCGCACCTTTTCGGCTGCCGACATCGCGCCCATGTCGAAGTTCTCGACGCTGCGTGGGTGCTGGGGGTGGAAAAACATAGGGTCGTTGATGCTGCCCGGACCGTTCGGGGGGCCGGCTGCTCATTTGGGCTCAGCTCCATCGCACGCTCGACATACGACGACCACGCACCGTTTATCCCCCGATCAGCCCCATTCCCGCTCCCCGACCGGATATCCCGACAGGCGATCAGCCGGTCCCAGTTGTTCGAGTATCCATACCCCGGCGCCGCGGCCGGCAGATGCTGTAGCGAGCCTTGTCCAGCCATGCGAGATAAATACGCAGCAGGAGCGAGCAGAGCGGGCAAGCGGACCTTGGTTATATCCCAGCGAAAGCATGTCACCGATAAATGGCGTGGGGTCAAATACTCGTTTCTCGCTCGACGTTCGGGACGGCGCGTGGCCACGGTGTGATCAAGCTACAAAGGATTGATTCAACCCGTCACCACTTCGGACCTAGACTCGGCACTTACGTCTTGCGCACAACCACCCACCCGTCGACGCAGGATGCAAGAGACACACGAGCGCAAAACCCCGTTAATGAGGCCCGTCGAACCCCCAATTTCGAATTTGGCACGACCCGATACGCCCACGTGACCCCACCACCCCCCTAGCCATTTCTCCTGCCCGCTGGGACTTGTCTGAGCTGGGACTGGGCTGGCGCAAGCTGCTGCGAGGTCCTTTTTTGCGACTAGTCTCATATTTTTCACCCCGATCGTTGGGCGTCGAGATGAGCCCGGGTCGCTGAATACGCCTCGAGGCAGCCGAGTTGGCGTATGCGCGGATGCGGTCGAATGAGTAATCTATCTGGTGCTCGCCTGTGTTATCTTGGACGCTGGTGATGACGTTGTGCTCTCGACGCTGGTGTGATTGGGTCGCATCCAGACAGCTCGCGGCTTGCTGGTGGGCATGTTGAGCCTGGGTCCGTCGTACGTAATGTGATATCGCCAGGCGTTGGATGATAGCCTGAAGCGAGCGCGAGTCACTCGCCACTGGCGTAACGCCTACCTCCGTAAACGGCCGCCTCGTTCAGCCGCAAACATCTTTCAGCCTGAATCACCCCCGCATTCAATCGAGCAGTTCTTCGCCGCAAAGCTCGTCTACACTGTCAGTCCTGCCCCACTTCTACCTCACCTCCAATTCCGCCGAACCCCGAGTCCGCCGCGCGATCCTCATTTACCCAATATATCTAGCCTCTGCTCATCCGCTAGCCCTGATCGACGCGGTAAACCCCTCGTTTCGAGTGCTGCGTCAGTGGCGTCGCGGCGTGGCCGGACAGTTTGTGATTGGGTTATTGTTCCGGTTTTGGGGTTGCTATTGCATGGCTCTGTCGGATCGGTATGCCGGAGGGGCGATCTAGACACGACCTGGCATGGTTAGGGCGAGTTGAATATTGCCTTTTGCCGATTAGCTGGGAGTCCCGTCTATGGGGTAACATTAGAGCCTAACTGCGACGCCAAAGGTCTATACTTGATCTGGAAGGGACTGGCAAGGTCCTCGGGACCTATTTATGAGTATTTGGCCACGTAAAAGGGGTCCGCTGTTCAATGGCTTGTGATAGCGTCTTTGGATTCTGTGAACTTCGACGCCTCGTATTATCAGAAGTCCACTGTATTACGTTTGAATCATCTCAAACTCTATCAACGGAGAGGCCGAGTGGTTAAATCCCGTTGCCTCGGACCCGGGCTCGGTTCAGCTATCGCAAAAAACACCCGAGTACATTGTGCGCGCACTCCTCGGACCCTATGTCGGTTGTTCGTGCCTGGTAGAGCAGAAGACTCCGCCATGCTACGAACTATCAACAAGCTACGGAGTAACATTCTTGTTAGACTGGAAGTAAATGCGTGGCTTCTTGTCCTCGAGTGGTCCCTCCGAGGTGGGAGGGTCTTTACGGGTAGCGGGGTTCGCGGTCAGATGAACAAGGAGCTACGTTAATTTCCTGAATTCATACATTCTATGAACTAGTTGCGTCTCTTGATCTCCGAGAAGGTTCGAAGCTTTCCCACGGTTGCCACTAAGAGCGGAGTACGCATACATGCTGCCCTGACGGCGAACCCTCATGTGTAGCACCTTATTTACTGATCATGCGAAACAATCATGCTCCAACGTCGAGGCGACGGGCCAAGGGCACCCGTTGAATACTCGTGCACCTGGCGTATTTAGTGCAAGACTCCCGCTACCCGTCCCTCCTCTCTCTTTTGGGACTCCTATCACTCGGCGCCTGTACGATCTGAGCGCTCTCGCCATGAAACTTGGTGACTTTAGAGCATGGATCTACGTAAATGATCAAGCGCAGAGGGAGCATAATAATGGCACTGTTCAAGACTCGTTCACTGAGCAGGGGCACATGGTTAGACGACTGATAAGGAGGTATATATTACTATATCTTGAGAAAGAGGTCGACCAAAGCTAAAATAATCTCACCAGTGGGGTCGTTGCTGCCACTCTTGGCGATTCGTTCCAAGTGCGTTGGGTCTGCGATACCAAGGCGCCAGAGTACAGCCTCCACTATTCGTTGTATTTCCACAACATAAAGATCGCCACCGGGGTTGTCGAATCACCCAATTTTAACAAGGTTCAAGTAATAGACCGTGGGTTTGAATTCCGAGAGCAAAAAACTACTGGTATAGCACATCTATCGCAATCCCTAGTGCCGCCTGAACCCACACAACTTTCCCCTAGATAAGGACGAGTTGGCAGACATTGACGACGATGACATTGCGACGATACGCTTAGAGTTTCAGTGGGTTAGACCGTGCTCAAAACGTACACGCACGAGGAAGAGCTGTCTCGAGTGTTCGAAATTGCGCGACCAAGGAGAAGACAGTCGACCGATTCGGAAATCTCGCCGAACGTCGTACTCGACTTTTACCTCGATTGGCCCCAACCGAATCATACCTGGCCTCGTACATGAGCGCGCCAAAAAGGCTCACGGGCTCTCGGCTGTCTCCCACACGTATCGTGATCTAAAAAACGACTTGAACGTGGAAGGCAAGAACTTTCAGTTCCATGGCACGTTCAAGGACCAAAATACGTTGAAGTTTTTCTATGGGCCGGAGGGTAGGTACTTTTGGTCGTATTTAGTCCTGGCCTAAACAGACTTAGGGTTACCGCTTAGGCTGGCTCGAGTCGAAGGGATGGATTGAGCCCAAGGTCCGCGCGCCTCAAGATAAATCAGCCTCGTCGCCTAGTGTGGAGTGGCCACCTTCCTCGTCCTCTGAACAAGATAGCACCCGATCGCCGAGTCCTGCAAGTGAAAGTCTGGAATTGGGGTCTGACCAGTGGACACACCAGTGGACGGCAAATGGTAATTCTATGGCTATGGACAAAGGAAATACCCACACCCCGGTGAAGTCGGGGTCAACATGCATTAGCGTTGAGCAGGTCATTGACATTGACGGCGATGAGGACGAGAAGCCGTCGATACCGCCATCACCGTAAGTTGTATGCTGGTGTCTCGGGTAATATTGACACTATTACTTAGGCTGACTAGTGTCGATATCAAGCAGGAATCCTCATATGCTGGTGAGGGGCAATATGGGGATGACCTCGCGAGTATGATCCGGTTGTTGGCTCGAGAGGTTCGACAAGGCAATGCGCTTGCCCGCCAGACGAATGAAAGACTTGACCGTCTCGTCCGGGCTCTTGAACGTAATACTGGTTCTCATTAACAGTTGTATATACGTGATGTTGTGCTGCACTGTGGCTCGACAAACACGTGATCAAATGAGGGGTGAAATCTCAGACGAGCAAAGGGGCGGGCCGGATGAACGAAAGGCTTGACAAACTGGTTCAAGTTCTTGAGCGTAGCTCCAGTAAGGATTGACGCACACCGCATGTAAGCTGGGATACTTTTGATTTATGACGCAGGCGCCTCGAACTAGCCGAATGCATGAGTACCATATTGATAGATGGTCATACGCTCGTCATGAGCCCGTTAATGTCAGCCGCGTACCCGCTGCTATATTTGGTGACCACAACTGTGCTCGAGTTGTCGTTGTTGAGAATAACATGAACTACGCTTGGAACTGTTGTCATCTGCGGGCAAGAATGCGACATTTTGCGCGACGCCATTCACAGTTACGGTTCCATAGTAGCGGGGGTTGTCCCGCTTGACGTTTTGTTTGCACTTGTTCCGCCTCCGTTGATTCCTGCTCGATTCACCCTCGCTATGATATCATAATACACTTTCTGCTCTAGTTTTGCACGGGGACATTCCCTTGCCGCGCTTTGCTTGCACCCAGCACAGAAATACGCTCGACCACTCACAGGGCCACAGACAGAAGTGCCTTCCCGCATGGGCTCATCATCAAACACCCTGTCTACAGAAGGGAGGTGTGCCAACTTCCTCGTTTGCCCTGATTATCAGGGTCCCTTTACCCCCCCTCCACCGGGACCTTTTTCCGTCTCCTCTCGACTTGGTTATTTCCGCAAGACGCCGTATAGCATAGATATTCAATACGCTAGTTGTTTAGATTGTCGACACTCATTAAATCTCCCCATCAGGCGAACTCAGGTCCAGGTTATAAGGATGATAAGCAAAAGGACAAAATCAAATCTGTATATACGGTTTGCGACTGGTTTTACAATCCAGGCGCCACACGAAGCGCATATAATAGGAAAACTGACGGGTATATTGGGCGGGCTAAAGCAATCGCTTAGGTGCTTACCACAATGACGTCAATGTCAACTGCGTTTTCGCTACCGAACCCAGAGATCATAATAGTGTTGCCACCGCGTTTGAGGTCAACATGAAGTGCGACCGGTCCTGGCACATTTCCGTTATTCGAAGGCAGGACTGGGATGACTTGTACGGCGCCGTTGGTGGTCACCGTCGTATTGCGTACTCTCCGGTCGCCATTCTGAAAGGGATTGTTCAATAAAATATTCTACACGACGTTAAAAAAGGGATCTTACTGGCGCCTCGATCCGAAGAGTGGTGCGAACGTCGGTATCACTCGTGATGTTGAACGTCAGGGTGCCGTTTCCACTTCCCCCGATGTACCCAACAGCACCCTTACCGGAACAGCCTATGACCAGCATAATTAGCATAAAATACTAAACGAGGGCGGGGATACTCACCCTCGCAGTCGACACGCTTAGCAGAGCCGCTCATCAAGGCATTTTCAGCTTCGTACCCCTTGGTCGACACGAGGGCCATGGAGCCGGAGCCGACGTCGAGGGTCCAACTGGCGTAGTTGTTTTGCATGCTAGCAGTGATGCCCGAGATTTCAAGGGGCAACCAAACGTAGGTGCTGCGAAACAAATGGTCCGACATCCACCAACGATCCGGCCCGTCCCAACGGTCTGAAACAGAGTTGTCAGGCTCCGATACAGAGTGAGGTGTAAAGTTGGACATACCACCCATGTACATGAATTTATCATTGCCCAAAGGAAGAACAAAGGAGGTTTGGCTGTCGAATGTGTTCGATCCGTCCGGAGCGAATTTCTGCAAGTAGCTCATGCGTGAGTCTATGATTACACGAGCATAGGGCAGACCTGGAAGGGCGACCATGGACCAGAGATTGACGTGCTGGTTGAGTAAAAATTGTCATTGGGCTTCCAATCTAAACACATATTGTCAAGGTGGGGACTCTGGACAAGACGAAATGTGTTTTGACTCACACGTGAGCCCAGACACGAACAGGAAATAGACACCGCTAGAAGTCTTGATCATGGCTGGTGACTCGTGTTTCTCGTCCCATTTGAACACGCGTGGCCCTATGGACATGTAGTCGTCCGACAGTTGGTAGATGGCGGTTCCGTCAGCCCGCTAAAAATCTTTATTATCACCCTGAGATAAAGAGTAGCTGCCCACTTACTTGCTCGGTGACGAGATACGCTTTCCCATCCGTGTCTTGGAACACGGTGAAATCGCGGCTGTCGAGACCACCAGGCCTGAAATCGTCTTGGTAGGTATAGTCCCCGCACACGGAAGAGCTAGTCGCAACGCCAACTTTAGCCTCATTGTATTCGGGGTAATCGTCGATGTGCATCCACATAACGTATTGCTCGGTGACAGAATTGTAGATAACCTATGTATGCGCATGAGAAATGTCTGGGTACAGTGCAAACGTCACGACGGGAGCTTACCTTGGGTCGCTCTACAATGCGGTTCGGCCCAAAGACGGCACCCTTGCTTTGACGGGTAAAAAGCGCGCGGACAAATGCCCACTCGACAAGATTTTTGGAAGAGTAACAGTTTATACCGTAATAAGGCCAGCCCTAGTCATAGCGTGAGTCTCCATACTACTTTTCACCAAGAGACCTGTAGGCATACACCCGTTTTGTCCTCGCCAATCCAATAGTATGTGTCCCCCTCTTTGATTATGCCACCGCCATGCGCTTGGACATGCTGGTTAGTCCCAGACTACTTGCGAAGAGTCAACGATAATCGAATAGGATTAGTTGTTATACGCACGGCAATCCACGTCGCGCCCGGGACGATCTGCAAGGTCGCAGACACCAGTTGGAACGAGCCTAAGATCAAGGAAGACAAAAGCCAGCGCATCACGACTTGGGAAGAGGTTTCTGAGCATCCTGGACCCACACAGCAGAGCTTTTATAGATTTCAGCCAAGCCTCACATGGCTTGTGCTTTCGGCTGTTGGGTAACACGGAGGCGGAAGTATGTGGGGAAGGAAATCATATTCCGTACTAATCCATTGTGGATAGGCCAGGACACCGGAGATCACTCAAAATTCTCCAGGGCGCTTTCTGGGCGCTTTCAGGCGGTGTTCTGGGCCGATTGGACCGGAGGAGGCTCGGAATGAGCCCCGAATGAGCCCCGAACGAGCCCCGAACGCTCTCCCGCCCTGAACGCGCCTTATATGCGCCCCGAATG
>WSTK01000155.1:0-59249 GCA_019616945.1 Ceratobasidium sp. 414 | reverse complement strand
GAAAACCGCACCTGCGGTCGATCAAAATCGCAGATGCAGCGCTCAAAAAAGCCGCATTTCACCTTCGGCTAATACCCGGTCCGCAGGCAGACTGCGGACTATCCGTAGGACTCGGGTCCACAGTGTACAGTATGGCGTTGTGTTATATGTGCAGGGCATAATCGATAGCGCCGTGCTGCTTTTAGTACTTTTGATCTAGTCTGGTCCGAATTTCTACATTCGGAGTGGGACTTCAGAGTTACGCCAGATCGATTACAATCGATTGGGCGCCCTCAATTCTAAAACATAAGAGCTTGTAAGGATAGGTACCAATAGAGTGCCACTATTCAGTAGACCTTTTTCTCGACCCTCCAAGCTAGAATTGAGGGCGTCCATTGTAATCAGGTCAAGGATTTCATTGCTCAGACTAATCGATCTCGCTAACTCTGGACCATCGATCCGAGTATATAATTTAGTCCTACTGTTCTCTGTTTATAGGAGGGGGTCTGGTTTACCTGACTACCTTTGATCCGGCATGACCGTAACGCACCTTGCGCTTGATTGAATGCTGAATATGGTGTCTTGAACAAAGTAGATCTAGTTTAGATTGACACGGCAGTAAGTTTGCTTGAATTACACAGCTTCATCTCGGCGGTATCCAATGCCCGAGTCAGGGGGCGATTTTGCATTTCCAATCCACTACCCCTATCTTACTTGGCTCTTGCAGTCGACCACCACCCCGCCCCGGAATCATGAGGGCACGGATAGCGCTTTTGTTCACTATAAATATCCCTGGGACTTTAGCTCTCGTCGATATCTCCAGCCGAGCGAGACACATCGCTCGTGCCAGAGCATTTCGAGATTTGCCTGTCGGACGATCAAAGACTCGCTCTTCCCCTAATGTGCCAGCCAGGGATACTAGTATTCAAAAACCTCTACCCGACTTCGAGCTTGTATACGGGTTACCGGCTGAATATGCTCTCGGGCGAGCTTTGGAAGATACCGTCCAGGTCAGGGGTCGTCCGCTTGACACATGGCCATATGACGCGCAGCCGGACTTGTCCAATTTCAGTTGGATGAGGTACGAACGGTGCGAAAATTCTAGTCTATCTCGGGGGGATATGTGCTGACGCGACACCAGAACAAGACGAGTACTCAGCGGAACGCCGCCCGCACTGCAACCGGCCCCTATCGCCGCTGACACGCTTTCCTACATCGACATTTACGTTTTCGTTGGAGATAGCGAGGTTCGGGCGACTCTGGGTATCTCTATTCGCTCTGGAAATGCATCTGCCCCTTTGGAACCCGCACCTAGCCCAACTCAATCGCCTGGCGTTCCTGTTGCCACTTTTGCTCCATCTCCTCCTTTGGTGTTACGGTTGCATGGCCCTATATTGGCGATAATGATTGCGGCATGCGCCTTGCTTCTGGTCCTAGTCCTCGGAGGCTTGTCCTGGCTGCTTGCGATGCGTCGGCACCTAAAGAAACAGGGCATGTCTGGTCGTCACGCACACTCGAGTGATGCTTCGACGGAACCCCGAGGGCGATCACCTACAGCTCGTTGGCCGCGCACGACCGCACACTCCCTCTCGTTCGTCCCTCCTAGCCACGGTGCCTCGACCATCACAACCTCGACCCGACGCCGGGTCCGTACTACAGATCCGGGAAGTCCAACGACGACCTCGCACCGATCGCCTCCCGAGCCAGTACCGGTGTCTCCAGAAAAACCCGTAGGGTCGCGAAAAAGGGCTGCGACCTTGCTCCAAACGATCCATACACGCGCGATTCGAGGATCACCGAGGATTGGCTCGAGCAAGAGAACCCTATCGCCCGACTTGTCCTCCCGCAAAGTATTCTCGCCAAGAGCTAGTTCTGGACAGCCCTCGCCCCGTATTGGAACTCGTATCAAGAAGGATGAGCTGCCAATGGTGGAGCAAACCCCTCGAGATGAATTCACAAATTCTTGGTGTAGCGCGCTGCACATGGATCCGTTTCAGTCTCCTGGAGCATCTGCGGACCCGGGTAAAGGCCAAGCGCGACAGACGGATTCGCAGGCGGATATTGGAGCGAGCGCCACGATGGAGTCTGGAAGAATTGCTGCTGAGAGGCCCAAGTCGCCAACCCCGAAGAAGGCCGCTTGGGGGAGAGGTCATAAGACGATGAGCTTGAGTGAACTTCGAGGCGCTTTGACCGTGGCTGGGGGAGTGGTTGGTTCGACGGAGACGGGGGCAGTTGGTCCCGACTCGAGTATGGATTCCCTCGCTCCGGCTGGTTCAAACCAAGAGGGCACTCCCACCCCGCGAGCCAGCCAAATCCGTGCGACAAACCCGGAAGACTCCTTCGCGAAGAGACGTCTGGAACGTCACGAAACCTACGCCGAGCGAACGAACCAGATCGGCTTGGCGCTCTTTGCCCCGCCCAGCCAAATGACATCCCCAAAAAACGCCACGGCCACGGCTCTGGGGCTCTCGTTTGACTCTTTCTTCTCGCCAAAACCAGCAGCAGAAGAGGGTCCATTTGAGGAGGAAGGGGTCGAGCCACGGCTTAGGGATGTTGTCTCTGAACGGATGGTTCGAATTGCGCCCTCACAGGAGACGATGGCTACGGCGTACGTCACGGCTTCGGAATCTGGGGCATCTCCCGACACATCTGGGTATGGTCCATCAAGCTCCGGACACGGGCAACCAGAGGAAATTGAAGTCATTGGAAGCCCGTCTACTGGCCATTCGCAGATCGCCGAGTTGGACGACATCTCGAGCCTGTTGTTGACTGACCCGGACGTCGAGAAGACCCAGGTGTTGAATCAGTCGCTAACCGTGGAGTATGGTCGAGCCGACCAATCGTTGCGAGTTTTGGATAGTTTTCCAGGGATGTTGAGGGGAAGTTTGTCGTATTTCCCTGAGGATATAGAGGTCGACACACCCGTGCTCCCCTCGATCGCCCGAACTGGACTAAGCTATCGGGAGTCGACTGATATCCTGCTACTGCCCGAGGAGGATCTCGATCAAGGGTACATTCGGTTGGCAAGGGTGGAGAGCGTGGGGCGGTTAGAGCGTCAAAACCACGCTGGCAGCCAAAGTCATATCGTCAAGGAGGGTGATGCAGGGAATGGGCTGACTGCCGAGGAATTTCATGGGAATGCTTCACAGGGAACCACTGAGGATTCGATCATATCTCCGGATGCGAGCGGGCAAAAATCGACCCAGGATGATTCAATCCTCAGTCGGACAAAGAGCGACGAGAGTGCGGATTCATTGGAGGTGGGTTGCATGTACTAAAATGCAACGACGACTGACGCCTAGTTCAGAGCAGCAAGGTTGACAGAAGTTCGAGTGGTTTGCGTTTTGCGTCGCAGCTTTTTGGGTCTCCGCGAGTCTAGTTTAAGGTTTTTATTTGATACTGGGCTTATGTTGGATGTATTTGGGGAATAAAAAGAACTGAAGATTGTCGAATGGAAGCCAGGTTGGGTAGTCGAGCCGTCTCTAGCCAAAGAAAGCGAAAGTCCCAGTTGCCTTCTATTTGGTCGCGATGGTTGAGCTCTGGAGCAATGCTTAAACGCCGGACGCTTATTGAGCTACACGTGACTCATCCCGCAACACGACCGCACCATCCTCAGGCATCCACACACCCTCCGCTCAGAATGTCTGGGACTCCAGCAACTGCTGACTTCTCTTCTTCGCCATTGAAGCGAACGAAAATCGTACTTCTAGGAGACCAATCAGTTGGAAAGACCTCGCTCATTACTCGGTACAGCGTGTTCCTTGCGGCCTGCGACGCTTGCTTACAGATGAAACGCGTAGGTTCATGTATGACACCTTTGACAATACCTATCAGGCTACTATCGGCATAGACTTCTTGAGTAAAACCATGTATTTGGACGATAGAACTGTGAGGTTGCAGTTGTGGGATACGGCTGGCCAGGTACGTTGCTTTACGTATACCCTGGGATGCATGCTCAAAAGTCTCATCCAGGAACGATTCAGGTCACTCATTCCATCTTACATCCGGGACTCATCCGTGGCCATCGTGGTATACGACATAACGAGCAAGTCTTTTGATTTGGCTAAATTCACATGAAACTCACGTGGGCATAGACCGAAACTCGTTCATGTCTACGAGCAAATGGATCGATGACGTTCGGTCAGAACGTGGAACAGATGTCATTATTGTTCTAGTTGGGAATAAGGCCGACCTGTCGGATAAACGGTGCGTACATGGTCTCGACAGCTTCATTTGTCCCCTCTTATGACATACGAATCGCAGACAGGTGACACTGGAAGAAGCAACTCAAAAAGCGACCGAGCTGAATATCATGTTTATGGAGACTTCGGCCAAAGCGGGTCACAACGTCAAGACACTTTTCAAGAAGATCGCGATGAGTTTGCCCGGGATGGAAAAGGACGGGGCGGGTGGAGACGCCACCAACTCGAGTATGTGTTCTATTTGTGGAAGTTGTTCAACTTTCTATGCTGATGACACGTCATTCCAGAGGTGAACGTGACCGCTGGGACCTCAGATGTCCCGGAAGCGTCGTCGTGTCAATGCTAAGCCTGGTGTTAGCGGAGATAGGCCAGGTAGTGGTGTTGTTATACATGTATGTATCTATATCCTGTTCACTAGTTGTTGGGTAGCCTGTTGTAATGCAAAACTTGCACGTAAAGCTCAACCAGAGGCGCTAGGTGGGCGATATTTTCATACTCGGCGCAGGCGCAACCTGAACCCATTTCTAGGATAGCGCTTGATATATAGCCATTTTCCTGCAGCTTGTTTTCTCCTTGAAATAGCCTTTGATTTTACGAGGTTCTTTGCTCTTGATCACGTGAAACGTGTCAACCTCCGGTGTGGCTCAGTGGCTAAATAAGTAACCTCATAAATACTTCGTTGGTTCCTTTGGCCTCTGTGAAAAATCTGTGGTTGGCTTGCACTCTCAGATCATCCGTGCTGACTGGGAACTGATGCGACCCCAGTATTCGTGTCCAATTGATACGCCCTGGTCTCGTGGTCTCACCCAAGCATCGGCAGGGTGCTTAAGCCTTTTATGCAAGGCTTTCTAGCATAAGGCCTGGACGCTTTGAGTTTACAGTATGGCACAAATATGTACATTTAAAACATGCATCGGTTCAAGGTTACAAGGTAACCATATTATTACAGTAAAGCTTCTGTGCGCATACATACTATGCATTCAAATGCTTCGCAAGGAAATTCCAGAGTGCATCCGCATCCTTATAATCGTGATGGACGATACTAACAAGCCACTTGCTTCTCGTAACCTCTTCAATCAACTTGCGCGGCGGCGAGTCGGGTGGATAACATAACCCGAAATCGTTCCAGATCATAAACGCGTCATCCTGAGATACTATCCAGTCAGCCACGAAAGGGGCGAGGAGAATAAGCCAACCTTCCAAGCTAGGAACGAATCTCGGTCGATGATGGTTGGCTGCGCGATTTCTTGTCCAGGGAAGACACCCCATGTTACAGCGTTGCCCCCATCATCGGCCACATTGGTCTCAAACCCGTCCTTGGTTCTCTAAATTAGCCAAGTCTCGGCTCTTTCGTAGGAACAACTCACCTCGTTGTTTCCCGCAAAATACGTCACCCACCCTTCTCCAAATTCCTCGACCGCCCTGACCAACCGTCCGACCCGCTCCTCTTCACAAAAGAACTCTACAAACGCCTTTTGGAACACTCTCCCGCCGCGTGGACCCCATCCTACCACCGAATCGCTCGACAGCGCGCCGTCAACTGCTGGTTGGGATGCAACGGTCCAGAGGCCCTGGGAAGTCAGGGCAACAAGTTGGGGAAGAATGGATTCAGACTCGGCAGAGAGGGGTGTAGGCGAGAAGGGGGTTGTTGGTGACTCTTTGTGGAGGAAGGTTAGGAAAAGGGAGGTTAGGTCAGTTTGGGCTGTCGGGTGTCCCCATTGGGTGATCGCAACTTGTGGCTGCAAAGACAGGTCAACTCTTAGAGATGGTTACGTTTGAGCACGCTACTGACCGGAACGCCAAGACCTCCTCCGTCCCACGGGTCCATATTTCCGAACGCTGGGCTTTTGGCATCTCCAAATCTGCCATTGGGGAAGTCGTCCCAACCCCGGTCAAGGGCTTCGGCTATCGCCCTAGATGCCCCGGCGCGTGTCTCGGCAAGAGAGCTCGTTGCGTGCTGGGTGGCTTCGGCTGGGCTAACGGTGAAGGTGATAGGATGAGCCGAGTCGGACGGTGGGGGAATAACATGAGGTGATTCAGTTGTATCCTGGCGGTTAGGAAGTTTAGTTTGTCAAGCAGCGAGACGTGGGAGGGAACATACAGTGATGATTTGATTGGCCATGTGCGTCGGCACATGTGTCCATCCAAGCTCGTCCAATATTCTTCGTACACTCTTCTCCAGATTCAGAGTACAGAAATGGACCCCCTTGATGTCACCGCCGTTTAGTATACTCTGGATCATGGATACCGCTAGAGTGACGCCGTATTCTTTTACCAGTTGGTCGTCATGCTAGATAACATAGTTTTAGTTGTAGTCCATCAAAAACCCAAGCGATTTGCCTTTATCGCGTCCAGTTTGGTTTGGATATGCTCCGGCACGGTCGCATTGCAAAGTGCCGTCATACGCGTGAACATGGCATAGGTTTGGAGCGGCATAACACCTGGAATAACAGGAACTGTTATGCCTAGATATATTGTCAACTACGGCAAGCTAGGGGGAGCGCATGATTCAACGAACCACGAGCCCGTACTTTCCCGAGCCATGTTTTGAATCGGTCTACATCGTAAAAGAGTTGTGTGACGATGAATTGGGCACCTGCGTCGATCTTGCGTTTGAGATGGGTCAATTGCTCGTCCTCTGATCCGCCGTCACTGTGACCATCTGGATACCCTGTCACCAAAGCAATATCAGAGCGAGGCCTTGGGGATAAACGAGCTCCCACCTGCAACTCCGACGCAGAAATGGCTGGAGAATGTGGGGTGCTGTTTGATGTACGTAACTAGATCTTCTGCGTGTTGGAAGCGGGGATCCGTCGGGATCCAGTATTCTTGGCCACGAGGGGGGTCTAGATTTTAAAAGGAGTCAATACTTTTTGCCGGTAATTTCAGTCAGGTTTCTTCACCTCCTCGGAGAGCGAGCACCGTGCTGATCCCCCTTTCCATCGCAGTCTGCCATAGTTAAATCCACTTGGTGTTATACGACCAAGGAATCGCAACATACCGTTAAAGCGTCGTCGACCATCCCAGTTTCCATATTCGTGCATGTCAGGTGCAAGATGGCGTCCAGCCCAGCATTACTTTGACAAAACCCCGCAAGCTCAAGGCTCCGATCCCGAGTGGATCCACCAGCACCCCATGTTACGCTCACCGCTATGGGTTTGAGATTGGATAGACCATTAACTCGATTCAGGAGATTAGAGTAACCCTAGCAAATAGGCAAATCGTCAGAAAAGACGCTAATAAATGATGGTGTGCGTACCTGGTCTGTTCTGGGAGGGAAAAACTCGAGAGAGAAATATGGCGTGTTAGAAGAGTGCTGAGACAACTTGTCGACTAGCTTCATGCTGTTCGCAGGTGTGAATCGATGCAAGAAAACCATGAATCACGTCGACCGGAGCACGACAAATGATGTCGCAATCGACCCGCCATAGATCACGTGAGCGTGTTTTACTAACCCCCACCATCTGCCGCGATAGGGTCAGCTCTCAAGCCTGGGCCTATCTCTGCTATCCGTCTGGCATTTCGGACTCAGGCATAAAACCTAGATAAAACCTTGCGCCAGCTCAGAGATTCGCACTGGGCTTGGTTATTTTCAGTTATCGACCATGCGCTAGTGTAATGGGTCTCTAAAGGCTGTCGTTTCTCCAACTAAAAGTACTAGTAGAGAGCTGCAAGGGGACGTAATCTGACTCGATATGTGGACCTCTGTTCTCGGCGCTGTGCAGTGGTGATCTAGTGCTTGAAGCTCGGGCGGATCCTCCTACTCTTGGTCACCCCGAACGCTGCTGGAAACTCGCTCAGCCTCGACAAATATGAACACCACAACCACGAAATTCCATCACTGGGAGACCATCGAGCGGATGCACTTTCCCCTTGTCCCCTGCCTTGGAGGTTCGACACAACTTCTGGGCTCTCGGCACGCCACTCCTAGAACGTTCTTACGCCCAGTGGAGGGAGCTAGAGTACTTCGAATTGGTCAAACTGCGCTTGCACTGGAATTCTATGTGGACAGCTGACCACCAGTCGATCTTGCATATAACGTCATTCCTCAGCCTCAGCCCCTCCAAACGTCCACACGCCCGCGGAGCTTCCTACCAAGGCGCAAGACTTACTCCTTGAAATGTAGATGAGGATACGAGTTCCGCATCCTATACCCAATAAAACACCTTCTGTCATCGCGAACCTCTCTCGGCGCATGCGCGACTTCCTTTTTCGTTAAATACCCGGCATCTGGCCTCTCCGCGTACAGTAAACCTAGGAATGCCCAGGCTACTGCGCTCCTGGGATCGAGCGCAGCTGACCCGCGCCACTGAGTGAGTGAGAATATCCATTCGGCGTGTGGAGGTTCAATTGACCTAATTATCAAAAGACCTCCACCTTTAGCCATGTTTTTAAGGCGGAGTGTGGGGTCGGTTTGACAGTCACACTCCGACGTTCTCTCGAACATGCAGCCATTCCGAGTCCCCAAACCAGCGCCTGAAGAGGTCGACATCATTGTCGCAGGAGGGGAGTTGCATGAGTTCTTCCTTATAGATGGCGGCTGAAACATTTCCATCACAGGTGGACCTGCAGGATGTGTCGTTGCCGGCCGCTTGGCCAAAGCCGACCCCAATCTCCAAGTCATGCTCATCGAGTACGGGCCGAATAATATTGACGTATGCTACTACCCATATTTTCTCCTTGATTGTTTACTTATGTTTGTACCTGATGCAGGACCCGTTGGTCTCGACACCAGCCGTCTTCCCCCGTAACATGCGGTTGCTTGAATCTGACAAGGCGCACTTTTACTATGACACAAACAAATCCAAGTTTCTACGTGGACGAAAGACCATTGTTCCTTGCGCTAAGGTGAGCTAAAGATCCGCGTGACCACTGCGAGTGGCTGACCGAACGATGTTCCGATAGGTCTTGGGTATGTTCGCATCATACAATCACAATATAGAACCTCACTCGTTGTTTAGGTGGTGGCAGCTCTATTAATTTCCAGATGTATACCCGAGCTTCCGCCTCCGATTGGAGTAAGTTACGGGCCGGGCTTGTTCGTACCTCATCACTAACCTAAAGTTCGCAGATGATTTCAAGACGGAAGGTTGGACTTGCGAGGGTTAGTTCACCATCCTTGTGAAAACTCCCACTCGAACTGACTGGTTCATACTAGACCTTCTCCCCCTGATGAAACGCCTCGAAAACTACCAGAAGCCGTGCAACAACGTAGGTACCCCTGTAATATATCGTCCGTAGCTTACTGAACTTTACGGCTAGGATACCCACGGCTTCGATGGCCCCGTAGCGATCTCTAACGGAGGGTGGATTGCCCCCATCGCCCAAGATTTTTTGCGCGCATCCAACGCAGTCGGTATCCCACTCACTGACGACTTGCAAGACTGCAAACAATCTCACGCCGCCGAAATTTGGGCCAAGTGGATCAACCAGGATACTGGTCGCCGGAGGTAAGAGTACGCCGATTTATTCTAATATCCTGTATTGAATCGACATAGCGATGCTGCCTCGGCGTACGTCCACCCGATCATGGCCGAGCAAACCAACCTTCATTTGCGCTGCAATTCTAAAGTCGCTCGTGTGATTTTCGATGGCACCAAGGCTGTTGGGGTAGCATACGTCAATTCTCGGTGAGTAGACCCCTAATCCCATGCAAAATGCGCGAGATTGAGCTCTAGTTAGCGACCATGGGGAGACCAAGACGGTCGAAACGACTGTGAAAGCTAGGAAGATGGTGGTATTGACCAGTGGGACGCTTTCAACCCCCCAGGTATATTACCCTGGTTTAAACCACACCATAGTTTGTTAACATGCACTAGATCCTGGAGCGCTCCGGTATCGGCGGAAAGGGAGTCCTCGATAAAGCAGGTGTGAAGACTCTTGTTGGTGGGTCTAGCTCTGTTATTTTACCAAGATCGGCTTGTACTAACTACCAACCCCCATTTGCAGACTTGCCAGGTGTAGGCAAGCAGTACCAAGACCACTATACCACCTTTTCTGTCTTCCGTGCCCGTGCGAGCGAACCCACAGGCGACGACTGGCTCCGGGGTGATCCCAAGGTACAGGAAGATTGGCTCCGGCTACACACGGCAACGGGCAAAGGGCCGGCTGCATCCAACGGAATCGATGCTGGGTTCAAGATTCGGCCAACCGAGGAAGAATTGAAGGAGATGGGACCAGCTTTCCAGAAGGGCTGGGATACGTACTTCAAGGTAAGTGGTGTATATGGTGGGTGCTACCATCAGAGTGAACGGTGCTGATGCTTTAGCTGTGGCATAGGACAAACCTGATAAGCCCGTCATGTTCGCCTCTGTCGTAAACGGGTTCTTCGGGGACCATACTCTGGGTAAGGCCATCTGCTCGCAATGCAAGCTCAGTATCTAAAACTCGATTCGATAGTTCCGCCCGGGAAGTACTTCTCGATGTTCCAATATCTCGGTATGTTTAACATGTCCCTCAAATTACATATAACTTACACGGCGTTCAGAATACCCATTCTCTCGTGGCTCGATTCACATCACCAGCGGTGACCCATACGTAGATCCGGTCTTTGATAGTGGTTTCCTCAACCACGAAGCAGACATTGCACCCATTAGGTCACCTTTTCGTGCAAAACTATCCTGGTTTGAGCGCTGACTGTGGATATATGCGCTTAGGTGGTCATATAAGAAAGTCCGTGAAATCGCTCGGCGTATGGATGCCTATCGCGGTAATGCTCCCAAACATTTATCCTTTTCCATCTTAACCTCTGACAAACTGTCTTACAGGCGAATTGACGTCTCTCCATCCTCATTTCCATCCCGACTCACCGGCTGCGTGCGAGGACGTGGATCTGCAGACCGCTAAGTACGTGCGCCACCCACCCCCGTGGTGCTTCTAGTTAAATATGGATCAATTTAGGGAGTATATGCCTGCTGGTCAACTCACGGTGGGCATCCACATGGGCACCTGGTCCAAGCCCCGCAAGCCGCTCGCCGTTGGGGAGAAACGCGTTGCCGAGGATATCGAATACAGTATGTCATATCCCTAGCTCTGTACCCAGCCCTACTGATGCCAACCACCTAATGCCAGGCAAAGAGGATGACAAGGCCATCGAGTAAGCATCATATCCCCCACGGCTCATGTACACATTTGATTGACTGAAAATGGGCTTGCAGCAACTGGATCCGAGACCACGTAGAGACCACATGGCACAGCCTTGGAACATGCGCTATGAAACCGCGCGACCAGGAAGGTGTCCTCGATCCTCGGCTGAATGTCTACGGAACGACCAACTTGAAAGTCGGAGTAAGTGCTACGATAAGATGTATGCGCTCATTGAGGCTGACCTGTCGGCTGTTAGGATCTCTCGCTCTGGTATGTAGTGCTTGTATCCTGAGGGGTTCTCAAGGACTGAGTGCGTTCCATTTAGCCCCGACAATCTTGGCACGAACACGTACAGTTCTGCTCTCCTGTAGGCCTCGTCTCCATCCTTTCCCCGCTGCCCTGACTTATTCTTGACTTTGCTCCAGCTGCGGCGAGAAATGTGCAGACCTGATCGCTGAAGAACTCGGTCTGAGGATCAATAACCGTAAGTCTTGCTATGCACGTCCCCTTCTTGGTTAACTCACGTTCATATTGCCAGCCCACGTTCCCGTTATGCGACGTGCGACGGCGAAGCAGTAAGTACGGGAAGATGAAAAATCTATGTAAATTAGGAATTAAGGTTTCAGCGGAGGAAATCTGTATGAATATTTGGCTGTACAACGTGTGGTCTGGCTTGTTTGCATCGGAAATGAATGAAATGTTGTCATGAAATTCACCGGGCCGTGAGCTGAAGCAATGGGCGGGCACGATATCGAGAATTGAGATACGACAAATTCATCCGAATAATAATAGCTCCCTTTTCACTCGAATCACTCCAAACACATGGCACTTTCAATCTCTCCACACCCGAGGCACCAATCTCCGTCCCACGCGGCGCCAACCTGGCCAGGCGCAACACCATGGAGTGGTTCTCCGAATCTAATCTCGAATACGTCTCCTCTGGTGGAAAAGCAACAGCGTTAGATGCAACGGGGAGAGGGAGAGGGAAAGGTGGGACGCACGAGTGACGGTGTAGTGTTCCGGGTACGGGGGTCATTCTGTGTCTGATTTGGGTGAGGACAGGCATGCCGGTAGGACTGGACGCTCGTTCTGATTGGCAATTGATTAAATGCGTGAGTGATAAGGTGTGTAGCAGGATACATACCATCCAACTCTCTGAGCTCATCCACATCCTCCGATATCCACTTCCACCCTTTTAACGTTACGCTCGTACACATTAACGCGGGGTGATCCCTACTCCCAGCTTTCAGTTCTCCCTCTTCATTCGCGAAATGTCGCTTACGGAGCATCAACAACAATCATCGCGTTATCCTTCACCCTCTTCCTCGCGACAAATAACTTTCTTGGTTGACCCGGTATGCGCGCGTTCTGGCCGATGGTAAGCGTGTAGAGACCTTGGTGGGTGCCGATTTGGGCGTTGGTTGGGTGGAGGAGGATAGAGCCGGGTTTGTTTGGGATGTATTGGGCTATTTATATATCTAGTTCATGTCTGGGTGGGGGGTAGGAAGGAAGGACAGACCAAGGAATGAACTAAACTTGCCCCGTTCACCAACGAAGCATAATCCCATGCTTTCTCCTCGTTCTGCAGTGGGTAGTTTCATCTTGGTGGCCATTTCACGGAGCTCGGGTTTGATGAGGTGTCCGATGGGGAACAAGGTCTGTGCTGTCCCTCGGGGTTTAGCGGGAGAAAGACGGGAGAAAGGGGAAGGTGCACCTGTGCGAGTTTGGACTGAGAGACAGACGAGAGGTAGTATGTTTGGTCTTTGTGTGTATCTTTGGCGCGCGTGAGACGAGGGGAGGAGTTGTGGTAAGTTATTTGTGCGTAGTGGCCTGGAGTTGAATGAGTTTAACATTGCCGAGGGACGTAGCGGGAAGCTGACCTGTTGCGAGGTACGTGTGAGAGTCTTGCACGACGTGGTCAAAGAGGGAGCCAAACTTGATTTCACTAGGAAGGTAATTATATCAGGGGGTATTTAGGGAGATCGGGCGGGTGGGTGACTTGCCGATTGCAATATACGTCTGGGTTAGGCGTTCGCCCACCGGCCCAAGAGTCGAGCGCGGGAGTAAAGACACGGTTCCAATACTCTTTTGAAAAATCTTTCTGCCTTCATCCATTATTATTCATTCGTCTAATCAGTGTAAGATGACCTCACCATGGAGCACGGTACCCCGATGTATCGGCACACCCTCTGTACGTCTTCCCAGTCTTTCTCCCACTCGCAGCCCGCGTCCGAGCCGGATTCGTCTCGCGTGTCCCAGTTTCGCATGAACACGGCCGATAGGTCATAGTCCTATAAGAGCTAGTTAGCCCCGATTCGGGCTACAATTTTTTGACCTGCCTGTCTGGCGAGGAGTGCGGCCGTGACAGATGAATCGACTCCGCCGGATATGGCAACGACCACTAAAAATTTCAGAACAAGATTATTTTGCAAGGTACAGTGACCAACCCTTGGAGCCTGGCCTGGCCTGCGTCGCATACGATCGCCATCGGTGGCGCACGAGGTGGCGGAGCATGGGAATTTGCAACATGTCCCACGTGACTCAAAACAGCATCACGTGGCCAGGCTTCAATCCTCAAGATACCCACCATGGACGACCGGCGCAAGAGTCGACTCGAGCCGCCCAAGAGCGCATTGGCGTTTGTCGATGACGAGAACAGGGGAAGGTGAGTCATTTTATCTTATTTATATTTTGGACTTTGGGCTGATGAATGGTAGACGAACTGGCAAGCTAATCCCGACCGTGCACCGCGACGAAGACGGGTTCGAGTCCATCGAGGGGCTGTTTGGGAGTCAGGCGTACTCTGTCAACGACCCAAAGCGGAGGCCGAAGAAGCAGACTGCTGCCCTTGCGCCTGTCGCCGAGAACAGCTATGTAGATGATGGATCTGACATGGATATTACTCAACGTTTGTGTAATTGGCACTATAGCAATTATATTCTGCTGACGTCTTTCTAGTTGTAAACGATGATCAAGGCGATATGAGTGACTATGATCTGCCCGAGGCACCTTGTACGTTCCCCTCTCCTGCACACAGTGCACCCGACTAACGACCCTGTAACAGCCGCACCAGCTCTACCCACCCGACGCCCCCTCCCCCGCCGATCTTCCCCTGCAATCGACCACGTCCCTTCCCCACGCGGCTCCAAATACTTTTCAGAAGCATCCATCTCTCAATCTCAATCCACCCGCCGCGCTCGCGCGCCACTCGACTCGGTCATCCATCGTTCGCACTCGGCCCAACGCAGTTCCTCGCCGCTTAGGCCGTCACCTGTGTCTGTTGCTAAATCTCGTCGGGCGACGTTGGCGAACGGGAACGTGAGCGTTGATATGGAGGTGGATGAGGAGGAAGAGTACCAAACGGCGCCAGGAGGAGATGGAGAGCAGGGTGAAATAGACGAGATTGATGTGGACGCCACTCCATCACCGCCTGCTTCGCCCACACCACCGCCTAAATCCTCACCCAAACCCCCACCAACCAGATCCAGAAAGTCCGCCGCCGCCCCCAAACCCCAACGTCGCCCCCAAACCCCCGAAATGGAAGATGACATTGCAGCAGGTCTCGCAGACGTCGACGCCGCACCAGCCGAAAGCGACGAAGAGTCTGAACCCCCAGTCTCCCCGCCGAAATCCAAGGGCAAAGGAAAGGAGAAGGAAAAGCCCAAGAAATCACCGAAACGAGCGAGGGCTGAGGAGGATGAGGAGCGTGGGTCTCCAAAGAAGAAACCACGAGCAAAGGGAAAGGAGAAGGCGACAAATTCGAAGGCAGCAGTGGTGCCTGTTGGCGGAAGGCGGAAAAAGAGGGACTTTAGTGGTATGTCTCATTCCTTCCTGCTTATACCCAACTCAACAACATATGATGGGTAGCTGGGACGCCCCCCAACGCCCGACGTTCACAACGTGAACGCTTCTCCCCACTCGAATGGTGGCGCAATGAAAAGTTCGTCTATGGCCGATCTCCTGACCCAGAGGAAGGCCCGTTCCTCGTCCCGCTTATCAAAGGCATCGAGCGGCCTCCGAAAGCCTCTCCGATCCCACTCTCCCGCAAACACCGCGCGAAAAGGACAAAAGGCGTTGTCAAGGTCAAGAAAGAAGAGGACGAAGGAGCGAGTGGGTGGTTGGAGGGTGATGGTGTGTTTGGTGCGCCTAAAGCCGTGGAAGACGGGATGGATGAGGATACGGAAGAGTTGGGTCTTGTGATGGATTATGCGACGGGCAAAGAGGTCGAACGACGTGAGTGTACAGAGTTGTGTCGTTCGCGTCGATTTAGATTAATGGCTTACTTGTTTTGGTAGGAATCGCGTTTCCTGGTGCACGCGTCGAGTTTACGCCTACTGAAGGCCCATTCCACTTCCAAAAGATTTTCGGAGACTCGGATTTCTTTGCGGCAGGAGTGATGAAGATACCTGTTGGGGGACGAAAACCGAACAAGCCGTCAAAGGAGAATACATATGTGAGTCTTGCTTTGTATTATTTCTTTTGTTTTTGAACGACGGTGGCTGGACTGTATTCCTGGTGTCCCTATGTTTGGTTCCCCCCT
Source organism: Ceratobasidium sp. 414 (assembly GCA_019616945.1). Lineage (NCBI taxonomy): Eukaryota > Fungi > Basidiomycota > Agaricomycetes > Cantharellales > Ceratobasidiaceae > Ceratobasidium > Ceratobasidium sp. 414. The sequence goes on along the minus strand of WSTK01000155.1, from coordinate 43,442 downwards.
CTAATTCCGGCGACTAGTTGTTTGTTGTTGCTTGGACATAGATTTGTGGCCCCAAAGTCACGGCTCGCCAGCATGCACACATCGACTAAGGACAAAGTCCCTAAGTTGCTCGCATCATCTTTCACGCCACCTAACGCGTATTAGCCATCCTCACTGCTGCCCCTATTCTTCTCGGCAATGACCCGTTGAATTGACTTTTTGCCTCGCCTTGCAGGCATTTTACTGCGTTTCGGGCGCCGTCGAGGTCAAAGTCCACAAGAGCAAATTTACGATAGCCCCGGGTGGAATGTTCCTTGCGCCTAGAGGTGAGCGTCTATCTTTTTGGCTATGTTGTTGCGCCCTCGTGCTGTGCCACACCGCGCGCATCACACACGCTCATCACGTGACCGAGTTCTCGGGAGGAATTCCTTGTGGCGTCTTAGCTTCACCATGCGCCTTGGTATCAGCGTCAATCTTCTTCTGCCATTTGTATTCAGCTCTCCTCGCCAGTGGCGTCTTGCATCACCACGACTAGACCCCAACCTTAACTCACCCTGACCAAAGGCTGTGCGCATGTGCCAAAGAATGTGTGCTCATCATGCCCGTTTTACCTATACAGGAAACGTCTATACCATCGCCAATGTTTCGCAACGCGACGCCTACATCTTCTTTGCACAGTCCCGCAAAGTTCCGGACGACTTGGAGGAGCCTCCACCACTACCCCGGGAACCGAGTTCGAGCGGGGAAGGAAAGAGGACCAAGGCCAAGATCGTCCCAGCCAGATGATAGGGGCTCGCCGCATGTAGGAGGGTCTGGAGCTAGTGCAGCTTGGGAGGCACTCGATGCCCGACTAGTGATAAGGGTAGGCGCATGGCCGGGGTGTAGCGGGGAGGTTTGGGGTCAGCCAAGGATGACAGGGTCGAGCATGGATTGGACTACTTTTTGGAGAGGGTGTAACCGTTGTATGATGTACCAGCTATTCGCTTTTTTTTCGGGTGTGGTCTATAGTTAACTTAGATTATTGTGTCCGTTTGTGTTGCCGACAGGTATGCTCCAAATCAACCCCGAATCCTACGTTGATTTGCATAGCCGATGGCAGTGGGTGCTCGTTGAGCGTGATGTAAAGTTTCAGTCTGCGACAGTGGTTCATAACAATTCAAACGCGCAAAGAGGGTGAGAGCGAACGGTGACAGCAATACAGTGGCACTTATAATCTGCCCTCCTCAACTGATATGATGAGCGTATCTGAGGACGTTATGGTACGTGTTTTGGACTGGTAAATCATGCCGACCCTATGGTTGTTTGTGCACCCTTGCGTTTGGAGTGCTCACGGTCGTAAACGCAGTCGGCTGTTTCAAACGGGGTACCTATGACGTAAATTCCCACTCAAGCTTGTTCCGCCGGTTCATTCGAGCCAAATATGTGTTACCTTCGATGCTACAGATGAACCAATTCGTACCGCGTTCGATGTCTGCTAATTCCAGTTTATCATATTATAACCTAGGCATAGTACGAAATAGACATTCATCATGACAGAGTAGAAATAGAGTAACTAAGATATTAGTTGAGATGTACGAAAATGATCCCCCAGAACGTAAGGACAAGACGACATAATAACGACCTACACTCCCCCCCCCCTATTATATAGGCAATATTGAAAGTAGAGGAAGCAGAGCGAACCCCGAGGCGCAGGATGCTGCAATGGCCACAGGTCTCGCCTCCCTGACCCAGACATAAACTAGCAGCTGTCCAACGAGGGACAAGAAGCTTACGAGTAACATTAGAATTACTGTAGGCGTTGCATAAGACTTCAACGAGGAAAAGTGATAAAAAGTGCATACATACAGTGCAAGGTCATGGGTCTTACGATTCTACGCGCTCCATAACGCCTGAGCAACTCGCCTGTATCCTCCTGGACCGCCAAGCCAACCAGGTGCTGCAATGCTGACTGACGCTGCGCAGCCCGGACATGAAGCTCTCCAACTTCGTACGTGAGGAACAATGAGCTAAATGTCGCGCTGATACTGGAGAAAAGCGCAAGGTAGTTCATGACATGAAGTGCATTCTGGCGAGAGTCGTCTGGATTGAACTTTTCAGAGTCGAATTTGTTGAAAAGTATAAATAGGATGCTGGCTATCACAGCAAATAGGGCTGACTAAAATGGAGATAAGGTTAGTGTCCTATAACTTTTGGGCAGCAGGCTGCTTACGATAGTTGAAGAGCTCTGGAATGTCGTCCTCCAACCAGACTGAACAGATTTGATTGTGGCGGGAAGTTCATCTATCCAAGGGACGTGAGTGTTTCGTCTATCGCACCGCGTTAGCCGCCACGTACAAGCGACTCCAATTCCGGGTTCTTCAACGCCCATTATCGGTTTGACGATCAAATAGATTTTTTCGGAAGGTGTAGTGAACTTGTTGCAATCGGAAGGCGAAGAGTCTGTGTCCAACCTTTACGATAGATATAGAGTGAAGAACGTGCAAATGCCCCAGAGTGTAAGACAGAGCACTGCTAACCCGATTCGAGTCTCACCAAGCTGAAGTTCGCGGCGGGTAAGGCAGTCTTGTCCCCTAAAACGTTCATTCGGTGTTTGAGCCTAGATTTTCCCTTGGCATCATATGTCACCGTTTTACTTTTCTCACGGCTGTGGCTGCCACACGTGCTCCTGCCTCGAGGCATCAGTTTGACAAATACCACCCCACACAAAGTGGCGATCATTGAGGAAAACTAAGGGCACCAATATGGGTTGCCATACCATTGCCACAAAATAATAAACAAAAAGAATTCATTCCTCACTTTGAAATAGATAAGCGCCCTCATGACAGGCACGTGACTCTGCCTGGCATCCCATGTTTGCGCTACCTGGGGGGAGATTGGGAATTTCCCCCGTGGTAAGGCGCATTGATAATGCTGAAAAAACGCATTTCTCCTTTGTATAGCCTCTTTTATCTTCCGCCCTTCCGTGGAAGAGAAAAAAGCCGCAATCCCCCCGCGAGCCAATTACAGGCCCGTCGACCTTGCGCCCGAAACCAGCGAATCGCTCGCCTTAACCCAATCGCGAGGACGCCGATGCCATTGCGAAACCTCTTGGCTTTAATTTTTGTTTGAAACGCCATAAAGTCGTACAGCACTCGCACGTGTTATGCAAATTGCATCATGGTTTGTGAGACATTATCCAGTCTCACAGCCCACCAAGCACGCGGCTTTAACCATGCCTACCCCCGCTCGTATGATCCTAAATGTTGGTTGTTGGCGCATATAATAGTTGTATAGACCACCAAGATCGGTTCTACTTGCTCAACGTTGTGAATCAGCTGTAGATGAAAAAAAAAAAAAAAAAAAAAGTCTCAGAGAAGAGACAGCTTATTTCTGTGAGGGTAGCGCATACATGAGCCTAGCCTTGGTCAGCCTAGCATGCTGTTGATAAGTCACAAGCTTCACAGTCATATTCATCTGTGCCACATAGCTAACGCTGTCACAACCTGACGGAGTTTATCACCTGGAGCTTTGCGTTAGTTGCAAGCACTAATCGGTAGATTCATAGCAGACAGCACCTCCACCACCACCGTTTTTTCTGTGCGGGGCCTGGTGTAGCGTCAACTTTAGCTACAGAGGTGGCTTCGCTCGTCGCAGCTGGTGTTGGGGGAACTTCAGCCGGGAATTTTATAACACCACCTGCAGATTCAAGGGGTGTCGTGTCCGGATTTGGCCCTGGTCTGCCAGACGGCCCAGGAGCGGGGTCCTTCGCTTCATGAAATTCTGGTAGCTCGGACATGCATTCAAAAAATTCGGTAGAGGCATCGCTGCTCGCATCGTCAGGATCATCCTGTGGGCTCGCAGCTGAAAATACCCATTTGTTAGATCATGAGTTCTGCACGTAGTATATTGAGCACAAACCGATCTCTTCAGGATGATCCTGTTGCTCCGACTCGGTGGTCGATTCAGCACGACTAGCGGTTCGGGACAACAAGGCAGGTGATGGGGCACTTGCTGGTTCTGACACCTGGAAGCGTCGCCGTTATAGAGCGTTTTAAATTTCAGCCTTTTGAGAGTTGTCGTAAATACGGACCAAAATCTTGTCTAGCGTTTCGGGGCTATTGGGTCCAGCGCCATCAAGGAAACCCCTCAATATAGCCTGAGGTCGTTCACTGTTTGACGATTCCTCTTTCCAGGGCTTAGGGACTTGTCGCAGTGGTTGTGCCAAGAACGTACTGCTTGCTTCCGTCTCCTTTGGTACCGGATCTACGCCCGATCCGGAGACCTCTGTGGGGCTAGGCGGAGGGAATGTCACCGCATCGGGTACCTAGAAATATCGTGACAATCAGCTGGGGGGTGGCGCGTGAGTGAATTCACTCAATACAGACTGTGATTCTGTAGATCCTGTTGGGCATGTTTCCTCCCTTGCCACGAAGCAAATGTCGCAACATAATTTGGAACCGCCCCAGGAACAAATTGGTGCTTCGGCACGACGCCTCTTTCCAGTGACCAGGGACTTGGGACCAATGAAGGGAGGCTGACTTTCTCGGGACCACCGACTGGGAGACCACCCAAGTCTTCATAAGTTCCTCGGAAGTGGCTTCGCCTAGATTATTATACGAGATTAGTTGTTTCAAGTTTAGCCCGTCATACAACACCCCGTCGCGACCTGTTTTCAGGTAGAATAAGATTTCTCCTTGGCTGAATGGGAAGGTTACTGATATTACCTCTAAGTATTCCTCCGGGGTTATGCTGCTCATCCCATTTGACCAATGAAAATGACCATGAGGCAAATTGGTCTTCCAAAACGATATGGGGACCCGGGTCGAAACAGACGTGGATTATTGCTCCAAAGTTCTCAGAGCTCATGAAAATTGATAGATCTTGCTCTGGATATTTGCGAGGAATGGATCCTGTTCCAAGGGGCTTTATGCCAAGATCTCTGGCACTGCTGTACGGGTGGTTGAAGTTCCGGTAAATCCGTGGGTTTTGGTTAAGGGGTATACGCGTGTCCCGTATCCCCTTGCTAAACCTGTAGAGAAGTTCTGGCAGATCGATATCCTCGTGCACATCATCTGCCAAATCCATGTGAGGTGTCGCCGGTTAATCCAGGCTATTTGGGCTACATACAACTGCACGTGGTTGCTTCTGCTAACGAAGGGTGGAACACAAAGCTCATTGTCTTCAGAGGGGCAATCGTAACCTGTAAATGTCGGTAAGTGAGTAATAGGCCAACGGCCTAACGAATCCTCACTTTTTTGACTTTCTTTGAGAATAACATTTCAGCCCAACGCTCCCGAGCCGAGTCTTTAGATCTCGCTGCGATCATCCTCGATTGGTAACTATTATTGCCACCGTGATCACCTAGACTACAGCTATTGGTTGTGCGGTTACTGAGCTATTGAGCGATGCGCCAGTGAGTGGGTAGGTCATGCATCACTATCAAGCAATATACGCACCCCGCAGGTCAAGTACGACCTATCATAATCGTCGATAATGGCAGTAAGCTCGTCGAACCCCTCGTTCATGTGCTGCGCTTGCTTGGATCTTTCGTCACTTGCCGCTACGTTCACCACCTCACCGGCCTTGTGTACGATTCTATGCAATAATGGTATCGACATTAGTTTTTATTGTGAACACCATTAGCTCTACCCTTTCAAAACATAGTAGTTGCCTTGCATATGGTTTGTCTCCAGGTGAAGCTCGAGTTCTTTGCATATCCGAATAAGCGTAAAGCACTGTTGTCGAAAGGTCACAATGTGGCCAATACGCTTGATTAGATTTACGGCAGATTTCTTCAGTTCCTGTATGTCCGCATATATGACCATGGCGTACCCCAGCCAGTGCTATTTGACCAGGAGCATGAGTAGTCTCTATCCGGGGGGGGGGGACCACAGGGAGCCGGCCGAGCAGCAAATGAAGGTGTATTTTAGCCAGTCTCGCCCATCATACTATTAAGTCGATGGTGCTAACGAGTCATCTAACCTCTTTGCAGATTAAGTTCCCCCCTCGCGTGTACTATAATACGCAGGCTGACAGTCGTGAGGCAAAGCTGCTGCTAAAACCTTATCGACACGTGGGTCAGCCGGCATTTCTGGTCCAGTTTTAGTAAAATATCATAGGCACTGGAACAATGAATAGGAAGCCATTACCCAAGGTTCTGGGTGGAACTTATAACCTGAACGGCCTTTGAAATCCACATTGAGGTACGTTATAGTTCATATGCGCGCTACCCTGACCACATCACGAAGTAATGATGCTGCACAGGCAACTTTATGGTCGTGTGTAATTCGTACAGAAAATAACCAGGAAGGGGCAACGATATCTGTGCGTACTAATGCGTGTCCCCATCGTGTCGGCAAAACCAATTTTAGCCCTATAACGGTACATAGTCATTCATCGATACACGGCGCTACGCCTTGTATTTACGCAGCATTGGCCACAGAAGCACTCCAATAGGGTACATACTGACAAAAACGACGCAATATGCGACAATGTGTACTGCTAGCTTCTCTGTTATTGAAATGTAAATCATGATTTGTGTGACGAGGCAAAAGTACCCAATCAAGAGCATAACGACCCCTAAGTAGAATAACATAGGATAAACTATCTATTGGAATGTGGCCTGAGAGATAACCACACTTACAATGGATCCTAACGGTCCAGCATGACCTTCTCATTCCATATTGTATCAATATTGTGTCGATAGGATCCTCGTTCGGAGTTTTTTCAAGAATTTCAAGGTTGAGGTTGCGCTTGGAGGCATTGGCAGCTCGCAAATTTAATTCGGCGTATTCGTCCGTAAGAACTAGTGAGCTAACAGTAGCGCTTACACTGAAGAAGAAAGCCGTGTAGGTGAAAGCTGCCAGCACTTGATAGCTTGTACTATCTGGATCGAGGTGTTTGTCCGTAACTTGTTGTTTAATGAGGGCTAGGAATTGGCCCTCAAGTGCTGCGAAAAGAGCCGCCTAGATGCATAACCTCGGTTAAGAAAGTCAATTTGGCGCGCTAGATCTACACGCTTACCACAGTCGCAGATGACTGAAATGTCGATATCCACCCAGTCTGTACAGATCTCAGTAGTGTGGGGAGCTCATCTGGGCATGCAGATAGTGTAAACACTCAATCATCGCGAAACCGTGACGATTACGAACACTTTAAATATATGTTTCGCGCAGTTGGGTCTCTAGAAGCTGGGGGACCGCCAAATTCCCTGTCTTGGGGTGATAAGAGTGGGGTGGTTGTATTATCGCACATTGTTATTCCAGTAATAGTTCGAGGAGTAACAGGGATCAAGGTTTAGGGCACGAACATATGCGAGCAAAGTGAGGGACGTTGATATACGATCCAAGCTGTTAGACTGATCTTCGGCGTGCCATCGTGGTACCCTTAAGGCTGGTGCGTGGTCCGGAGCTGTGCGCATTGCGATTTAACATGCGTCGCTTATCACTTATTTACATCGGAGTAGACAGGCTTTTGGATAAGACGTGCTCGGGCAATGGGAGTGATGCGAGGACATACCTTTGCGCGGTAGTTGGCTTTAGGTTTCGACAAGGGCTGTGACATCACGCTGTACGCGTGCCCATGATTAATCTCTAGCTAGCTCAGTTCTCCGCGCACAATGGAGCACAGCAAATATATTAGGGGCATCCTAGGCCCGACCCACTTAGTATGTGCGATTATAGGAGCCTATCGGGGACGGGAGAGGTGTTGGGGTCGAGTTCTGGTAGCAGTCAACAAAGTGCGCCAAGTCGCGCCAACACCTGCTCTTAATGAGCTTCGTAATCATTCGAGGCGCATATAAGGCGTATTCGGGACGGGAGGGGCCCGCCCTGAGCCCGCTCAGGTCCAATCAGCCCAGAACACCGACCGCCTGGAAACGCCCAGAAACCCCCCTGGAGAACCTTGAGTAGTACCTGGTGGTCGTACGCTCAGAAGGGCAGGCTAGTGGGCGTGCACAAAAGAGGGCGGGCGGGGACAAAAATAGGGGGAGGGGAATACACAGCATGCGCATTACGTATGGCGAGGTCGTATGATCACAGGCTGCGTCCCACTCACCCGCAAAAGATGATTGGCGTGCCTCAATCGTGCACGACCACGTGGCGCGTTTTACAGGGGATTTGATGGCATGCCTGGGACCAGCTGGTGACTGGATGCGGCCTGGTTACCTGAAGGTGGTTGATTCGCAGTATTTTGATAGTGCCCGCATGAGCCGCAGCCTGCGGAGCAGCAGGGGGATATCAACCAGCAGGAGCGGTCACGTGACAGCGTGGCGCTCTCCCCGTCAGACGCCGCCCCCAACCTCTGTCCCTGCCATTTAACCCTCGCCTATGTGACGTTAGCGATATACTCCGAATGATGGGAAAATTTTCCTCCGAGCATGGCATCTAGACCCCAACCTAGCAACGCCTTGTATTTCTCCAAGGCGAGACCTCCTGGTTCTTTCACTGCCCACATTGTCGCTCCAAGTGCTACGCTAGTGTTTTTTTCTGTCGCACATTACCTTGCTCGTTTATCTGTTTATCCCCGCCCACGATCTTGTCTTACACCCGGAGTCCAACCCTGCCACGACATCAGATGCCCCCGGTTATACGGGGATTTATTGGCTCGGTTCGTGTGGCCGTCAGTTTTATGTACTCAAAGTACCGAGGATTTTCCTAGATCCCCCGGTTTTTACTCTATCTATAACAACCAAAAGTTCTGCGATTCAACATACGAAAACATACGAAACTATTTTACAATTATGGAATGAGCATACAATCGCATTTGATACCAAGGACCATAACGAGTTGCCCATTTTTCCATGATCATGATACTGCGAGTGATAGGACAGGTAACAAACTGAATGCGCTCAAACAGTACACAGCGATGCGCACGTCCATTGGTTCCGCCAGCGAGACGTACGTGAGTAACTGGGCGACGAGACAAAAATACCCAAGAAGTAACATAAGGATCCCTATGTAAGAAGCCATTAGCTGGCATACGATCTCACATATGATGTATACGCTGCTGGCTGGTTGAACACTCACAGTGATATTTGACCGGGCGAGCAGTCCCGCTTAGCCCATGGTTATGCAGAATCCTGTGCAATGAATCTTGGTTCTGCTCAGGGAGGTCCACTGGCCTCTTTTTCGCAGCACGGAAGTCGAGTTCCCCAAATTCATCACTCAGGATGAGCGAGCTGACCGTAGCGCTCACACTAAAAAAGAAGCTGGCATACGTGAGTGTTACGAGCGCATGGTACCCTTTGCTGTCCGCGTTTATTCCCGTGCCACTCTGGGGTAATCCTTTGATGAATGTCAATAGTTGACTCTCAACCGCCGCAAAAAGAGCCGTCTAACAGATGGCAACACAATGAGCGTACGGGCGTCTTTTGCGACATAGGTGCGTACCACTGTGGCCGAAGATTGAAACGACACCTGCCATCCGGCTCGTACAGATTTAATCAGCGGGGGGAGTTCATCTTGATGCAATGATGTGGTGAGTACTTGGTGTATGCCCAGTAAGGTTGTCGAGAACAAGCGCCGCTCACAGTTCGTGTTAATGGTCGACGCCGTGGAACCCCGATTTTGATTTGCCATGGTATTTAAAACACAACAGAGAGGATTTAAAGGAGGGCTTTAGTAGCTTGGTGGGGTCGAGTACCTCCTCCAATCACTCTTTACAACCTTCTGCACTTTATACATGACCACCCGCACAATACACGCTGCAGCAGCGTGTTCATTTAATCAATCAAAGTTCGTCATTAAGTGCGAGCCACCCCTCGATCAGATAGTTCACGTGATGGGGTTCCTAGGATAAGCGTCCGACCATCGGAAGAGAATAGGTGTTCATATTTTTGCGCACTTCGTTGCACTAACCCAAAGCCTTCGCAGCCCATGGTGAACGCTGCGCTGTGTTCATGAGCGCCCGGGTCTGTGCGCATGTATCCTAGCATGAAGGTAGACATTATCTGCTTGTATTGTAGTTCCAAGCGGGGATATAGGGGGGGGGGGGAGATAATGCAATTGGGTCGGGAGTGGGGAAGGAGAGCCGCCGAGTACGATGTGAGGATCACCGGCGAGGGTGGAGTTGGGCGCTTGCACGATGGCCCAGACTCGCCCTACAGAGGCACATACACAGGTCTAATATTCGAGTTGCCATTAGGGAACTAGCTGCTTACGTGGAAACGATCGTGATGCGCTGTTCGTCTCCGGAAGGCCTTGTGAAACATTCTAATCGGTTGCACTGATCTTGGGGCTTAGCGCGCGCCAGCGTGTGGTGTATAGTGTGGCATGATCTATCGGCCGGCTCGGCCTCCGGCGAGGTTGGGAGTGCAAGTGTGGCCGGATGGTGGATCCCCGAAACGCGAGCACGACTCTCCAGTCGGGTGAGATCAGTTGAGCAGACCGACGGCCCATGTAGCGCGTGGTGGGGGGAAGTGAGTGGAGAGAAAGGGCTACGCACGACGACGCACGCCGCCATGATGTGGTCATGGCGAAGCGCAGAGTGTCGCTTCGTCGCGCGAGGCACGTGACCAGCGGCGCGCCGGCTGTTCCCTCGGTCAATACTGCCTGTGTATTTCCGCCGGCTACAATGGACGGCCTGGTAACGTGGCCTCGACTCGATAGACACTTCAAGGTTCCTGGTCGGGCACCAGCGGTGCCTGATCGTGTGTTGAGCCAATTCATCGATGTTGGAGCATGTTACATATAGTCCTGATAACGATGCGTTAAGGTGCCGCAGGCAATAATCACTACATTTTCAACCTACGCCCCAAACACCACTATCAGAAATAGCAGCCTGGTCTTTAATACTTCTTTTATTTCCGTTGACTTACGATAGGATCAGGGCGAGAGGCTACAGCCCGTGGAGGCTCTTAGGTGTGGTGTGTAGTCGACAGTGCTGGCCCGCATGTGACGTTCATGCTCTTGCTTTCTTTCTTTTTCCCTGTGTCTTGTAATCCGCCGTGTGGTTTCGGCGTTACATATCTTTTTATCCCCCGTGCACCTACCGCCCTTGACTAGTGTAAGGATTAGCCATTCTGCCCCTTACACCAAGCGTAGTCTTATCTCTAACCCGGGCCATTAATGGTTGGTAGCCTGAGTGCCAGTCCATCTCTTCTCGTCCCAGACCTACTTCTTTCCACCCAGTATGGGGCCCATGCGTGAGTGATTTGTAACAGGCACTGGTAGATTTACTGGGTGTGTTCCCGCAAGGAATCTGAAAGGATTAGGAACAATTTCCAGATCTTGGGCCTGGTGTTTCTCCCCACTAAGCACATGTATGCGCGTCGAACTTTAGACTAGTTGGTCAACGGCACACTTTTGAATCCATCTGTATATTGAACAACTCTCCTGGATGGGTAGAAGACAGAGGAGAGGAGACAAAATCTAGAAAAACATTCAGGTGATCCCAAATTGCTTACGGGAACCCACCCACTTTCGTATCAAAAATCTAAATCCACTACTGGATTCGCCTCAATGAGGCGATTTCGACCATACATATATTATTTGAATCGCTTTGAACTACGGCGTGTGGTACCCAAACATGTGTTTTGGCACTGAGATGCTGGGATTTTGTTTGGCAATGAATATTGAACACAGCAGTAACAAGCATTCAGGTAGAACGTGTGGGGCGGGCATGTGGCCCCCTGTACAATGGTTCAGGCTAAGGATAAGTATATAAAGTTTAACATCGAGACACCATGCATGTAAATAAATATGCCCATAAGTACAAGTCACCAGGCGTGCAGTCAAATCTACGGCACACGTTTATCTAGTACTATTATTATTGCTTCTCACAATAAAATAGAAAAGACCGGGAGTAGAACAAACCCCGACACACAGGACATGGCGATAGCTATAGACTTTGTTTCCATGATCCAGATGTAAACTAGCAGTTGCCCGATTAAAGACAAGAATCCAGCTAGTAGCATTAGAAACCCTACGTGCAGAAAGAAGATGTTTTCATGGGAAACGCGACAAGAAAATGACGCATACATACAGTGCCATATTACAGGGCTTATGACTCTACGCGCCCCGTACCGCTTGAGTAATTTGCTGGCACCTTCGTTTATAACCATTTGGTCCAGTGGCTCCAGTGCTGACTCTCGTTGCGAGGCTCGAACATGAATTTCTCCAAACTCGTCCGTAAGAAGGAGAGAGCTGAAGCTCGCACTTATTCCGAAGAAAAGTCCGAGATAAGTCAAGACTATTAATGCTTTTCCCCCGGGGCTGTTTGGATCGAATCTTTCTGGGTTGAGATTATGGAAGAAGACCAAAAGAATGCACTCGACAACAGAAAGGAGGCTCGACTAAAGACCGGAATGAGTTGGTCACTCATGCTTTGCAGACGTTGAGCCACTTACAATAATCGAAGCACTCTGGAAGGTTGCAAGCCAGCCAGTCTGAATGGATTTGATCGTGGCGGGGAGATCATCTATTCCGTAGGATTGTGAGTACCTTCCGCTCGATGTTCGGGAATAACTCACATGAGACTCTAGTTTTCGGTGGTCGTGCGCTCATTATCACTTTTGACAACTGTAAAACGGTTCAGGTAAGACTAGATTCTGACCGAGAGTCAAAGCTGGTACGGTCAAACGCTGGGCTATATAACGTGGGTAGTAACGCGCGCAGGCCGAAGTACCGTTTGAGGAAGCTCACAACGTACTATTTGAGTTACGATCAGCTGGATTTCGTGGAGCGCGAGGCGTCGCATAGACCCCAAAACGTTTGAATCTTAAGGCCCCGTTTAGTGGACGGCGGAGGAACTTGGCCACTTGGGTTCATCAAGCACAGAAACCTTCTTGGGTGGGTATAGAAGTCAAATTTAGCCAAGGCTACCTTGAAGTGATAATCCCATTGGCGCCACTGCGAGATACGACGAGAAGTCAAGATAAAGGATGGTTGTTACCCAAGATGGGACAAGCTCTTGCGGCTGCAAACCGCATTCGTTCACACTACGGGGCTTCCATTCGTCATCTTTACAGGATAAACGACCTGCGTCGTGTTCCGTTTATCCGAGTGTCCAACACGCCCCTTGTGCCACCCACGCGTTCAATGTTTGCGTCTATTTTATTGTATCGCCACATCATTCGCCATCAACACGAGTGACCTGCTCATCCCGTGCCAATCACCTAAGTTTCCCCCTTTTTGTAATCACAGACCTGGACTTCTTCACTGAGGCTATCTCGCTCCAAATGCAGCTGAGGTCTAGACCACTCGGTCGGGCAGGTCTCGCCCTTTCTTCTGTTGTTTATTTCCCACGTGCATAACTCCAAATATGGCATATATATGATCATTGTCATGGTTGTATCAGATCCGAATTACTACCATAGTGGGGGGTGAGCTATTCGGTACGAGACTTGCTCAGCCGCTAACCCAATCGAGAAACCAGAACATATTAATACAGTATTAATACGATTGCTCCGGTTTCGTTCGGGGGGTTATACGAAAGGGAGAATCGAAACCAGCGGCAGCAAACTAAACCCAGCGACACACGACATCGCTATTCCCAAGGTCTTTGACTCAACTACCCAAACGTACGTAAGTAGCTGCCCAACAAGACATAAATATCCGGATAAAAGCATAATGAACCCTGAGGATTATGGTTTCCCGGTCAGACAATTAACTACGCAGGTGGGGCATTTATCTACGCACAGTGCCACATAAGCGGCTTCCAGGTCCTCCGAGCTCCATAGCGTCTCAAAAGGTCCCCCGTATCTTCATGAATAACCATAGTGTCGAGGGGATCGAGGACAGACGCCCGTTGTGATGCGCGAACATGGATCTCACCTAGCTCATCAGTCAGCAGCAGCGAACTGAAAGTTGCGCTGACACTGAAGAAGAATGCTAGATACGTGAAAACAAGCAATGCTTGGCCGCCTGCGCTCTCTCGACGAACTTTTTCCGAGTCGAGACCGCTGAAGAAGAAGAGGAGCACGCTCTCGATTACGGCAAATAGCGCAGACTAGTATCATGGGTTTTATCATTTACGTTCGTCAGGGCTAGCTCTGGACATACCACAACTGATGAGCTTTGGAATGTCGCTTGCCAGCCCGTTTGAATTGACTTGATCGTGGCGGGCAGGTCGTCTAGGACAAATGGTTATTGGCACCAACCTGAAATTGCATGCGGGCGGACTTACAGCTGACTCTTGTTCGCGGTGTCCTTCCGTTCATGAGGTTGAATAAGGGAGCGGAGCCAAATGCTATGATAGGTGATCACTCGTTATTGGATGCTTTATAGGTCGACCTCGGAGAGATCTGCTTTGTCTGGTTTCATGCCTCGAGGCCAACAACATGTCAAACCTTATTTGATCATCCAGCTTACGCCGTCAAAACGTCTCTCAATACCCAGGTTGGGCCGACAGCGCTTCACAGTTGTGAGGCTCTAACGTACCCCGCCTCACGCCGGGCGTCCAAGGCACTCCAATTTACACATGTATCACGGGAGGTTTCAGGGCGTTATGCCCGCTGAAACGGCCTAGAGCGCTGCATGCACGGTTCCCACAGCATTACGCCGTGGTGTTTCGGGGGGTCACATATGTTACAGGGTGCAGCGGGAAGGTAATTTTTACGAGACATCACAGGGTGGGAGGATGGTCTGCTTATATAAGCCCAGCTTGGAGCCGAATGCCCACGTGACCTCCAAGCTTACTTTCTTGGTTCCCTATCATGACCCTTACGTGCCTCTCGCCTACCTTGTACTACGTGGCGCCTTCATCTCGCACCACCTACTGCCCCGAATAACCCCGGGGCTGATTAATTACTCGATTCGTCAGCCATTCTGGTGCCCCAGCTTACCTTTCAGCCACACTACGGTCGAGATTCTCCGGCATTCCCGAAAGTCTACAGTACACATATCATCCAATAAATACACCGAACTCTGCGCTGACCCAGGCCCCACTGAGCAGTATGACACTACAATAGGCGTGCGTGCCGAATGAACCTGTATTTCAGGGTTGCATGACGATAGAGCGTATCAGTCATGAGCAAGGTTGGGGGGTACGGTGCCGCCAAGGACGAGCGCTTGTGACTGGATCCCCCTGAATAGAAATGCGACTTGCAAGTCTGAATGGTGTCAATTGGGGGCCGGCGAAGCGTGTCTAAACGGGAGTGGTCGGTAGGCTTCAAGGGCTCAGCGCGAAACCACGAGAACATTGTGTTGAGGGGGTCGACGAGAGACGCAACAGCAAGTTGTTCCGCGTGACCGAACGCTAAGGCGTCAGGCTCTAAGTCCTATATCCCAATACATACTACCCGCGCTTCTCCCGCGGCTGGGCAACACGGCCGCCCTATCGCACAATAGAAACTAACGACCAAAATCATATATTACCATGCTGTATCTAGCCTATTGCGTACATAATATAAACTAATACTAGCATATAGTTCGTGTTCGTTATAAACCAGGGGAAAGTTGATACCTATTCGCACGGCGTCAGCACTAGGTTCGGCGTGAGTATCCCAAAGAATAGTACCTGTGCCACGGTTATTTATCACGACCAATCAAACTAGCAAGCTTCCTCCGGATCCAGGATTTCTTTTTGGTATGTGGTTCGACCGAACGTGGCACAGGTTCGGAATCTTCGGGAAAGTTGTAAGCGCCGGGCATTTCCCAGGTAGCATCTACCCTCGATACCGCGGTTGTTGGCCCAGAAGTTGTCGTTATGTTAGGTTGCGGCATGGGTAATGCCTGCGCTAGCGGACCTATCGTGTTGAGGGATAGCATACTATGTGCCACGGTATTGGGAGCCCCACCCGCGTAAACTGGAGCGAAATATTAATCAACGATCAACAACAAGAACGATGGGCACGAACTGGCAGATCCAGGTGGTCCATTGGCCGCCAAATTAGGAACTGGCTCTGGGATGCGAGGAATCTGCGGATTGGGCATTGTAACAACAGGCGCTGATATAGTGCTGAGGTGGCGAGCATTGTCGACAAGACGTTCCAACAAGGTTTGGAACCAGTCATCAAATGGAGCCCTTGGGGAGACGTGCTGCCAGAAGTCCAGGCCCCAGAAGCCATGGAGTGGTAGCGGCGGGCCGGCTGTTGTTGACCTTAGGCTGAGCCGGGTCTTCACCATGTGCTTCAATGCGCCTTCATCTGAGGTATTGTTTAGGATTAATCGTTTCAAGTGTGTGCCATCATACATCGCCCCCTCTCGATCTATTTCATGAACAATCAGTTTGTTGGTTACTTCAAATATGGAGCAGTGGGCGTTACCTCTGAATATTCCTCTTGGAATACTCTTTATATCCCATTTAGCTAACGAAAAAGCCCAGGAGGCTGACAGATCCTCCAATGAAATCAAGGGCTGCTGGTCGACGTAAACGTGTATCATTATAGGGTTGTTCCCGTTGCTGAAAAATACGGATAAATCCTGCGCTGGAACCTTTCGGGGCACATCATCTGGCGAATCGAACATTGTCTGTTTGATACCTAAAAGCTCGGGGGTATTGTAGGGGTGAGATAAATTGTGGTAGAACCGTGGGTTTTCCGCGAGGGTGATTCGTACACCTTTGATTCCTTTGTTAAACTTGTACAATAACTCGGAGAGTGTGGTATCTTCATAGATGTCGTCTGTTAGGTACCAGTTAGTTCGACCAAATATTCCAGAAGAGGAAACTACACACGGCTAAGTGTTCTTTCTTTACCTGTTGCGAAAGAGTGAAATATGAAGTGTACCGATTGTTTCTTGGCGCCTTTGACCTGCCGAAGGTTGTTTGCTGTTGAGTAGACGACATAACGTGGATTTGTGGCATGCGATAATAACACTCACCTCTCTGGGAGTCTTTTGAAAAATCTTCACGGCACGAGTCTCGCGACGCTTGTCCGCAGACGTTGCTGTCGCCAATTTGGCTTGGTAATTGTGATCACTTATTTGGCAGCGTGCGGTGTTGTCGCCGGAGTGCTGCCCAAAAATCGACTAGTCAGCTGTCAATACCCTGCCAGTGGAGAATGACACTCAACGCACTCGACATGAGGTCAAGTATGAGTGGTCATACCGCTCTATACTCTTAATACATGCCTCAAACCCCGCGCTCACTTCCCCCGTCCTCTTCGATTCCTCGGGGTCCGCGGCTGCTGCTAGCACGCTACTTGCCTCCTGGATAATTCTAAGCAATAATATTGTCGGTATCTATACCTATTGTGCAGGTAGATCTCTTACTTTTTGAGATCGTGGCAATTGCCTTGCCTGGGACCTTCCCAGTGCCGCTGAAGGTCCGTGCACACCTGAATGAGTGTGAAGCACTGTCGCCTAAAAGTCTTAATCTTCCCGACATTTCGAAACAAGGCACTGATAGATTTTTTTATTTCCTGAATGTCTTCATGTATGACCATAGCGCATATTTAATAGCATCAGTGAGCCAAGGACATGAGTGCCGTAGTAAGAAACAATGGGAAGGGATCAGGACGTTGGCGAAGAGAGCATTGGCGATTGGGGAGCACTTGGGCCCGCCTTCCTCATGTATCTGAACGCGTGAATCGATTAGGCACTGGATTCGACAATCAGTTTATGGGCTCATAGGCGAAGGGCGGCACCCTTGGTAAGTCGACCAGCAGCCATGAGGTGGAGATTCCGAAATTTGCCCCAGCCGTTGGGGTGTCTCCAGCGCTAATCCATCGGCAAATCCCGTACCACGTTGGTTTCTAGCCTTGCGCACAACACGTGGGCCGACCCAAGTCTTCGTTGAGAGCAAAGCCAAACCAACTACCCTCACTTCGAATTATGAGGAGTTCGACCCTGGATCTACTCGCAGGGCCAGTTTTGGACCAGCCCGGAAGCCCACGCTCTGTGGGGTCTTTGGAAACAGCTCGCAGGTTTAGTTCGGCGTACTCGTTCGTAAGGATGAGTGCCCTGGCTGTCCCACTAGCGATAAATAAAAATACAAATAGGCGGGTATAACTAGTGCTTGGAATAAGGTCCACCCCTTCTCAGCAGCTTTTCACCAATGTCGAGAGCTGTTCTTCAAGCCCAGCAAGCACACTCTATATAGATGTAATACTTTAGGAAGCTCGTTCTTAACACTAAATCTAGGCACTTACCATGGTCGCAGGAGGATGAAACGCTGATATCCAGAAAGACCGAGTGGATTTTACTGATGCAGGGGGCTCATTTGTGGGTATATGCGGCGTTATCGTTGAAAACTAAAACTCGAGGAGAGAGCGAGTATATCAGGGGGGTCGTTGCCTCAATATTAATACAGCGTCATGTGCAGAAAACTAGTCCCCGATCTACCTTTCCTATTGGACACTATGGCGAGGGGTGTAGCACAGAAATGTATGCGCAAGTCACGTGCGGCTCCGCTGATGCCGATCTAGACATGCTTCTGGATGGGGCACCGCACAGTCAGGCAGGCCGAAAAGAACGTGCCGCAAAAGGGATATCGAACGGGGAGTTTGCAGGTGTGCATAGACAATAATTGCATACATCTGCTTACGAACAGACGCCGGGCAGGCATCTTCAAGGCAGTGGAGCATCCCATGCCAGCCCGATAGTCAATTAGCCTCGGTTCATCGTGTTTCCCATGCCCTTGGGATTCTCGTCAGTGTATATAGCCCAATCCTCGTCTTTCAGACGTTTCTCCTCGGACTTCTCCTCTCCAAGGCGTGTTCCATCCTGTTCGGCGTCTATGGCGAGCTGTTCAGATGACGTCGGCGCCTCTTCTGACGCTTTACTACAACAGGAGTGTGTTTTCAACAGAATCCTGTGTGGGGATTGTGAAAAACTTACCCTCCCCCACGGATGACGTTTCCCCTTCGTTCTTCCTCGGCTAGATATTCATCGATCGTCATGGTGGGGAGACGGTAGTCAGGCCGGAAAACCTCCTGCTGCAACCGCGTTCGCTCGGCGATACGGCCGGCTGGCATAATCGTAAACGGTCGTAGTGGCCGCCCCTTTGCGTCCATCAGCGGGCCCCTTCCGTCTGGCCCTCCTCTCGGTGTTTGATCTAATCTCCACGTATCGTCTTCCGGTTGACTCTCTCTGGTGCTTTGAGCAGATGGGCCTGGGGGCTGGGGCATATTTTTTAGAAGCTGCAGCTCTTGTGAGATCTGAAGCAGAGACGCATTGGCCAACGTGAAAAGGAGTCGAAGGAGAAGAATAGACAATTCCCGTAGGCTTTCGTCGTCCATATCAATATCATCTTCCTCTGTGTTTACAGATCCCGCATGAGGGCTAGATGAAGGGGGTAGGAGTCCGCGGAGATCGTCGAAGTTATTCGCTGGTTCATCGACGTCTGTGTTTAAACTTCGAGAGCGAAGCGCCTGTGCTACAGCTTCAATGGGGATTTTCGTCGACCGGGAAGATACTCACTTGGATCTGGGACTTGAGCTGTTTTTCCGCTTGATATTGTTGAATTTTAGCTTCCCTCCGCTGCGTGGGGTTGTTCAACAGCTGAGCCGATCGTTTAATTGATTGGATGGTCGCCTCGTCCACGATCTCATAGTCAACTATATAAGAAATAAACTTTTGCAATTCGAACTAGACCAGAACCCAAGATCAGAATGGATGCGAAGCGTCTACTTTGTCAAAGCAAGCACCTCAGCCTCTGCGAGGTTGGCTTTACGCAAGTTTGGTTCAGTCGATGGTAGAGATTGCAGCAGCTCAGCAGTAGCATACGGGACAGACAGGTATACAAGTTGCCGGGTTGAAATATCCTCCAGAGTCTCATTTTTGCTGAATAGCTGAAGATCACTGATCGCAACCGCCACGAGCCTCAGATCGGTGAGTGCATCATCGGAGATCTGCTTGTACTCGGGGGTAAGCGCAGAGTGAGCAGAGAGACCAGATGCCGCGGAGAGAGCACGGTCGTATCTAGCCGAGAGTGAAAGTTGGTCTGACATCCCAGGGAAGTGAGGTGGTGGTTGGGTGTGAGCAAGCTCAAACTGAATTGGATTTTACTGCAGTAACGTAACGTTACTCTTGTTTCCTCTAAACCCAACCACCACATGGACACATTCGACAACTTTCAATCCGAGTATGGTGGCATCGGAGACGATGACACCGCATCCGTGATCTCAGGATACACGCAACGCACTGGCATCCGGTCGTCCAAACCAGCCTTAAACGCAGCCGATGCGCTCGACTTGGATGCTCTCTCCATCGCGGATGATTCGGTGGCAAACAGGCGTTCAGGGCTGGCCAACGATGTTGCAGCTTCCATTGACGATGAATTTGACGGGAATTTAGATGATAATGGTGATTTGGGAGTCGATCTTCCGGAATATGCTTGTAGGTGAGTCAGGTTGGACCTACCATCCCATAACCCCGACTCACATCACACAACAGCTACTGCGGGATTCACTCGCCTGCATCAGTCGTCAAATGTCTGATATGCTCTAAGTGGTTCTGCAATTCGAGAGGAAATACATCCGCCTCCCATATAGTCAATCACCTCGTACGAGCTAAACACAAGGAAGTCGTATTGCACGCCGAAAGTCCGCTTGGAGAAACAACCCCCGAATGCTACAACTGCGGTAGCAAGAACGCCTTCATGCTCGGGTTTATTCCCGCAAAGAGCGATACGGTTGTTGTCTTACTTTGCCGGTACGTCCACGTTTGGCCGCTTTACCTCGAGAATTGAACCCGAATCCCAGTCAACCCTGTGCTGCCATTTCTAAAGACATATCTTGGAATACTTCGTTGTGGGCGCCCCTAATCGAGGATCGGTCGTTTTTATCCTGGCTGGTTACGCCGCCCTCAGAACAGGAGCAACTGCGTGCCCGGCAAATCACCTACGCCCAGATCAACCGACTAGAGGATCTTTGGCGAGAGAACGCCAACGCTACCCTCGAGGACTTGGAAAAACCAGGGGTCGACGATGAGCCTCAGCCGATCCTGTTACGGTGAGCGGGTTTACTCTGAAATTCGCTCCGAAAACCTAACTGCACTCCACAGATACGAGGATGCTTATCAGTACCAGAATATCTTTGGCCCTCTAGTCAAAATCGAGGCTGATTACGATAAACGGCTGAAGGAGTCACAAACTCAGGACGATATCATCGTGCGTTGGGATCAAGGTCTTAACCAAAAGCGCATCGCGTGGTTTAATTTCCCAAAACTCGAAAGTGGCGAGGTTCGGCTCGCTGTTGGGGATGAACTGAGGTTACGCTACCACGGTGATAGCCACAACTCATGGGAGGGTTCGGGCCACGTATTAAAAATCCCGAACAGTGGGTGGCGTTCCTCGGAGCGTGAATAATTTGTGTGTCTAACGCGTGTGTAGACGTATCGGACGAAATTGGCCTCGAGCTACGAAGAAACGATGGAGTGCCCGTTGATTGCACTCACAACTTTTCGGTAGACTTTGTTTGGAAATCGACGAGTTTTGATCGAATGCAACTGGCGATGAAGACGTTTGCTATTGACGAGAAGAGCGTTAGCGGTTATATCGTACGTTCGACATGTCTCCTCCCCCTCATGTAGCTGACCTCCATGATAGTATCACAAACTGCTTGGTCACGAGCTCGAGCCCTCGATCCTCCGCACCCAAATGCCCAAACGATTCTCTGCACCTGGTCTTCCCGAGCTGAATCACTCCCAGATGTACGCCGTCAAAAGCGTACTTCAAAAGCCCATCTCTCTCATTCAAGGCCCTCCTGGCGCGGGAAAGACTGTAACCTCAGCTGCAATAGTCTACCATCTCGCAAAAATGAACCCCGGCCAAGTCCTCGTCTGCGCGCCCTCCAACGTCGCTGTCGACCAGCTCACCGAAAAAATCCACGCTACTGGCCTGAAGGTTGTTCGTCTCACGGCCAAATCTCGCGAAGCGCTCGAAAGCTCGATTGCATTCCTGACGCTACACCGTCAAGTCGCGGCCTACACCGCACATACCGAGCTGCAGAAGTTGATTCAACTCAAGAATGAGCTGGGCGAGTTGAGTCAGTCCGACGAACGCAAATACAAGACATTGGTGCGGAATGTCGAGCGGGACATATTAGGGGCTGCGGATGTGATCTGTTGTACATGTGTGGGAACAGGCGACCCGAGGTTGGCGAAGCTGAAGTTCAGAACGGTATTGATTGATGAGGCGACACAGGCTGCTGAACCAGGTGAGTTTTTTGAACTTATTTGAAAGGGGTTTCTAAAAATATGAGCAGAGTGTATGATTCCCATGGTTTTGGGTTGCAAGCAGGTTGTTTTAGTTGGCGATCACCAGGTATGTTGTGTACCATAGTGCGATCGATCATCCCGCTAAACATGTTTCTCAGCAACTAGGCCCCGTCATCATGAACAAAAAAGCCGCGCGAGCCGGGTTAACGCAATCCCTGTTCGAACGCTTGGTCGTTTTAGGTAATCGGCCTATCCGATTGCAGGTCCAATATCGCATGCACCCATGCCTTTCCGAATTTCCGTCAAATATGTTCTACGAGGGGACACTCCAGAATGGCGTTACAGCTCCCGAGCGACTGCGCAAAAATGTTGACTTCCCATGGCCGGTTGCGGATACGCCAATGATGTTCTACCAGAATCTGGGTCAGGAAGAGATTTCGTCGAGCGGTACTTCGTTCTTGAATCGGTGAGCTTAGTGATTCCCTCCTTTTTTCTCTAAACTAAACGTTCACCAGAACTGAAGCCTCGAACGTCGAGAAAATCGTCACTAAATTTTTCAAAGCCGGCGTAGTCCCGGGACAAATCGGAGTTATCACACCCTACGAAGGCCAGCGTTCGTATATTGTCAACTACATGCAGTACAGCGGTAGCCTCAAGAAGGACCTATACAAGGAGATCGAAGTAGCCAGCGTGGACGCATTCCAAGGCCGGGAAAAGGACTATATTATCCTGAGTTGCGTACGGAGTAACGAGCACCAAGGAATCGGATTCTTGAACGACCCAAGGCGTTTGAATGTGGCACTCACGCGAGCGAAATATGGAGTTGTGATTTTAGGGAATCCCAAAGTGCTCAGCAAGGCATGTGATTATGATCCTTGGCGTGACATGCTTGTTGACTCCTCGGCTGCGAACAGCACCCCCTGTGGCACTACCTGCTGACTCATTACAAGGAAAAGCAGTGTTTGGTCGAGGGTCCGCTTAACAACCTGCAACCCAGCATGATACAATTCAGCAAGCCTCGCCGCACGCTCAACAAATCGATGGAACAGTTTCGCCGACATGACTTTAGCGACGTCGAAGCGACGAGTGGAGCGCCCGTGCTCAACGATGGTACGTAAAACTACCCTTCTAACACAACGCGATGCTGACCCGTCTCAGTTCGCCGCACTGTATCAAGCGCGTATGATGCCAACTTTTACCGTACCCACGACCCACTCGGCTATATCCCTTCTGACGTACAATCTCTCAAGTCATCGGCGTCTGGTCTACCTCATTTCGGCGCTGCAGCATCTTTTGGCCCAAACAAACAAAAAGCTTCAGCCGGTCCGAAACGCGCCACTTACGCAAGCTATGCGAGCTCGATCATATCTCAGGATGTCGCTGGCACACCAGGTGGTACCGACGCGAGCAGCGTAGCGGGGTCTCAATTCGACCACAACGGTAGCATCGTATTTTCCCAATCTGACCGGCTTCGACGACGAAACTCGCTTACTTCGATGGCGGGAACGTCTGACATCGGGAGCATGTCGGCCTATGATTACAAGAGCCAGGACAGTGTGATTGACGCAGATGACTCTGAGTCGCAGTATTCCCATAGCACCCAGTCGGGTGTGACTGAATTTTAGAAGTATGTGTATTCGTAGGATGTAATGAGTTAAACACTGAATATGGCGAGCCCAAACGCCGAGAGCGGCGTGGGCACCTGCGGTGCACCTCACTATGTAACAAAAATGGTTCGTTGACTGCCCGAGCGAGGCAAATAACTACAACGGGAACATCAAATCATGTCCTGCACCAATGCAAATCTATCAGGATCCAACTTGAGGCCCCATGGGCGTCAACGTATGCGTTCTTCCCCTCAACAGCTGCCCGTCAGATGTTGGTTGACCGGGTTGGCTATCAAGTCGACTCACAGTGTTGCACAGCTTAAGCTGCCTCACACCCACCGCGTTTTCCCACCAATTACCGAAGTGAGAGAGCGGAGATGAAACTGGGGGTTGTAAGTCCGAGCAGATGTCGACCGGTGGCCCAGGCTATCGGGTGAAGTAGGTGCATTTCCCTTCTCATCGACTACCCCAGGCTCGAGTACGAACTTCCATATTGCTTAGCGCTCATCGCGTGGGGCGCCTGACCCTTGAGGGTAATCCGTTGCTTGACGTTGTTTGCACCGCGCTAACCTCGTGAGCCAAGTTAGGCCAAGCGCCTGAATCGAATGTCCACCCAAGATCACCAAATAATCCAGCGACGACAAGGGCTTTCTATATGGCATCGCCATGAACACATTTCCCGGGTTGCGGTCGCCGGGCGTCGTGCATTGCAAAAAAAAAAATCCAGTTAGCTAGTCCAAGCAGTCATCGCACCCGGCTCGGTGAGCAACATATTCTTCGGGTCTTTGGCGTATGAGGGCATCATATGCTTTTCGTAGTAATTTCAATCACCCCTATCAAATCCGAGTGTTTGTGCCGAGATCTCGTGCAACCCGCAATGTGCCTAGCCAGCAGGAAAACACGAGCTCCCCCTACGTCAGCCGTAGCGCTTACAGCAAAATTCCAGCTGGAACTCAAAATCAAGTTAGCACTATTCTCGCCACTCCATATACCAACCCCCCCCCCCCTCCATAGCAGCCGCTGCAACTACTAGCCGTAATGCCTGGCTCTTCACTTCTTGAAGAATGGACTAAGTCGCCAGAGTTCGCGGCTACTGAACTAGTCGAGCACCTTATTAAGCTCACCGGAGCCGAAGTATGCACCTTTCGAAAAAACACGCAAGCCTCCTACCGCTTTGTCGACACCGCTCGCGGTCTCTGCGACAGGATCAATAACCTCATCAAAAAGGTAGAGGAAGACGGCGATTGGGAGGCTTTCGAGGCTTATTCAGAGGCAATTGACCCTCTAGAGGAGTAAGTTAAACTGCCCGCATTAACATCGAGATTCTCACCCTTCAAAAATTTGGAAGGGCTTTACAGGCATTTGCACCCGTAGAGGATTTGGATGAAGGCCATTATCTTCACGATCCAACGTCAGTGGATGGTTGCCTTACCTTTATCACCCGATGGGAGAAAAACCGCAAACACATCCGGGAAAGGCTTGACCACTTGAGGACTCAACAACGCCTCGCGGTAAGTTCAAATATCCCAAAGCAAATTTGTTGCAATGCCTAAATGGGTGATAAGGCTTTACTCGAACCGACCCCAGAGGACGATAAGGATGTAACAGCTGCATACCGGCACGATGATCGTACACTTTTAATTGACCTGACGGCCGCGATCAAGAAGTACCTATCCCAGAAAGAGATTGTGGCGACATTGTAAGTAACGATTTGTTGCATGCTCGTCCTAGAGCTTCAGCACTGAAGCCATTCCATTAGCTCAAAGAAAATACAAGCGATGCTTCATGAAGTCTCCAAGGGCGTCCAACTTGTCGAAGACTTACTCAACGATGCATCATCACAGATTTCAGACGTGAGTAACTGTAGCCTCCCGTCTAAGATCGGCCATTGACTTGTAGTGCTATTCCACGTACTAGGAATCAAGCGTCTTGGCGACCAAAGCGATAATGACTATATACGGTTTCATGGAGCTCGGAAAGAACCCTGAGACTCCTGTGGCCACACGGCTTTACTTGAGATCGGAGAGTGCGTGGTTGCCCGCCAAACAGTGAGCCCCCGACCTATTAGAAAATCGATTCCCAAGCGTTGACGCGACATCCAGGCTTTTAGATAGCCTAAATAAACACCTCAAGCAGGGAAAGAACTTTGAAGAAGTATCTTCATTGTTTCAAGGCTTCTTTGACCAACTCTCGGCAAGTGCAAAGCTTTTAGGTAATAGTTTTTTGCTCAACGTTCGTGCAGAAGAGTACAGATACCGGGTTGCCTTCGTCGTACCCGGGTCTTGTCAAGCTTGTCGCGAAAATCGGTCGATCGTATTACGCCCAGTCAATCTTATTGGTTACCCTTTGCCGCGAAGCAGCAACATTTTACCAGGATTCCGAGAAGAAGAAAAGTGAACATTACGTAGCACTTGAAAAGTAAGTGAATGGAATCTAAAACATTGGCAACGCAGCGATAGCTAAACCCCTGTCCAGTGCTTTCGATCGAACGCTAGAAGCGCTCAACAAGGCCGTCGAGACCATGCAGTCGAGCGTTGGCGAAGCAGGATTATCAAAATTCAAAGAATTTAAGCCAGAGGACTACGAGCAAGATGATTGCACAAAACTATTCAAGGAGTCTGCCAAAGAACTCGCGGTGTGTTTCAGCGAAATTGGCGTGAGTCTATCTAGACAGCAACATACTAATACCTAAACTCACGGTTGTTCAATTCATAAAGCTGAAAAAGGAGGAAAGCAGCGAAAAAATGCTTGAAAAGGCCAAGGAAAAGGATAAGAGCCGTATGGTGGCGGCGAGCCAGAGGGTTCAAAAGGTAGGTGTCTTGAACAAATTACTTCAGTACATATAGGCTAAACATGGAAAAGGTCAAAAATCCTCTCTCAGTTGAGCCAGGCGAGCCCGTCGAGGTGACCGTAAAAGTGCGGGAGGATAAATTCGATGGTGTTGATCTTGGAGAGCACAAGAGTTCGTAGTTCGAGTAGTACTGGAACGTTTCCAAACTGACCGTGACTGATGCTGATAGTCCGGGTACAACGCTCTACGCGCCTCTCCGCAATTGGCTGGAGTGTCTCGATGGATCCTGCGCTCAAGGAAAAACTCAAAGGAAGAAAGCTGCTATTCGAGCAGGAAGTCTCTGACTCGCCTCCTGCGACTAAGCCGGCAACTATGGATTCGAACGTCGGGTCGTTGGCGCCAAACACGACGTGCACCTTGTATGCGGTTGCTCAGACAACGAAATAGGGGTTGGTCGGTTGAATCCCACGGTCGTATGTTCACCCATTTTCTGTTTCCTGGCGTTATATACCCATGTTTGTGATAACACGTGTACACTACTCGAATGTAATGATAGCGTTTTTTTGTCGATTGAGCATACGCCGGCTGAAAGGCAAAGCATAGGTAAGAGGGGGACGATATGAAAAGGGATGAAGTCTTTAACTGGCTGGCCTAGAGCTTAGGCCGGTTAATAATCATCGTAGATCCCAGCTCCCCGAAGGCATCGCAACTTAAAGGAGCCAGGTTAACGGGGCAACCTTAGGATATTGGTTTCTTAAATCGTCCAGTTGACAGGATTGGAGAACAAGGCTTGTTTGTAAGCACGCCCGTGTCACGTGCGAGAATGGGTCACTCCCAACCACCATACTCATGGTCTCTTCAATTTCGCCCACATTACTACCCCAACCTCAGATATTCCCGTTTCTCCTTCCAAAACCACACCGACCATATCCAACACCGATTCCTCGACATGGGCCGACCAAATTTAGCCATCGACGCGACCTGAAAGAGGAGGGTGACATTTTGAGTGACGAGGAAATGGAAGTCGAAGAAATGGTAACTTGTGCAGAACGGGCTGTGCAATAACCTACGACCAACTAGTTCAGATGGCAGATATCAGAGTTTATGGTCACAATTTCCTAATCCCGTTGGGCAAACATATGACGCTGGATGAAGAAAACGCGGATGTGAGTGACCAATGACTTCTCTCCGAAAGTACATTCGTACCAACTATCTGCGAAAACGATAGGTAGGCGAACCATCTGAACCAGGTTCTACCGACACCACCCGGTCTGGGTCTGGGTCCCGGTCTCCGACGCGCTCCGCATCAGCCTCTCAGGCCGAAGAGGTGGTCACGGACCTTGACGCAGATATGCAAGACTTGGATGCTGAAATACCAAACGAGGACTCGGAGGCGAGCGTTGTGACGGATCAAAGCGTGGCGGATGATGAGAGAGTGGATGAAGGGCTTTAGGTGTAATAAACTTGGTTGTTATACAGTGGGCATGGTGGCGTGTCGTAACCTAGAGCCAAATCGCCGCAAGTGAAATCGCGCTTGAGGCTGCTGTAAAAGGCCTTAGTGCGCTGATGTATGCGCAATGGACACTTATTTGTTATCCAATCCCTAGAACGAGTAAACCACGGGTGCCAACCAAGTTACAACATTATTTGAAGGCATATAAAACCATACACAGCTAACTGTAAGTTCCTACGATGCATTAGTAGTATGGGTGTAAAATATTAACCGGAAGAGTAGAACGCATCATCTTGGCCGGCCTTGCTCTCCTGTGGCATGTCTTTCTCGGGAAGGGTAACAGATAACTCGAAACTAGCCGGTGCGGGTCGGTTCGCTTTGGTGTGCTTGTATATCTCCCATGCCATACTTCCAATGCACTCCAGGAGCTTCTCGGCACCCACGTATTGCTGCGCACTGCACTCGATGTAATGCCGAGCTCCAGGACGGGTCGCTAAATCGATCCCCTGAGAGCCCGCATAAGCATGAATACCCGTTCGATATACAAAGACTTACAGCTTGAGTATCTACGAGTGAGCGGGGGTCATCGCCGTTTCGGAGGTCACTTTTGCACCCAATAACAATATTCGGAAGGCCCAGGTAGAAATGATCCATCTCGACTTTCCACCTTTCTTCGATGTTGACCAGACTATCTGGATCATCTATCCCGAATACAAAGGCGGCGATGCCTGTGTTGCTGAAACATTATCTTACCAACGTGCGGCAAGGTGCGTGGGCTATGAACACTTGCCCATAGTTTAGTGGTCGAAGCCGTTCAAAATCTGGGCTATAGCACGCATCGCAATTGGAAATGTATACGCGTCCATGCGTGGTGTCGACGTATGTGCCCTCCTCCTCGACTAGATTGGGGGGTGGCCCTGCCTCTGTCTTTGCGCGTCGAACGTTCGAGTGATCGTGTCTACGAGGGTAATTGAAGGTTCGCTCACCCAAGGTGACCTGCGACTACAAGCCCATACCAAGGTGCAGTGTTTACATCACACCTCTGACGTCTGTGGATCTGGGCGCCGCATGTTCGTGAATATACAGAGTAACTTGCAGACCAGCGTAGATGGGAGGTTGAATCTGACAAGTAAGCGGATAGAGGTTCCGTTCTCAGCCAAATCGCAACTTTATCCGGAGTTGTCCGGAGATCCCCGGAGCGCACGAGCGCTGGAGACACCCCCCCAAATCCAGAGCAGTCAGGAGCAATCGCTGGAGCACATGACTGGGGCTCCGTTGAGTCCACGGGTTCCTGAGACTCGGGATCTCTCTCGATCTCCGGCACCCGCCTCAGGAACGCCCGGAGTGCCCCAGAGCATAATACCACGTGCTCCTGGAGCTCCTCGGTGATAGCGACCACTCCGGAGATTATCGCGTCTCTGGAGCACGGGGCTATTTGGCAGTGTTAAGGACTGCTCGGGAAACCCGTCCGCAGGTGCTTATTTATTAAAGAAACAATAGGTCTTAGGCCTAAGTGGTGTACAGGTATGAGATTTTCAGGTCCGCTAGCTCGAGGGTTTCATCCAGTAGCTAGCGGGGCGTGCATTGCATTTAGAGCGGAGCCGGGCAAGATAGGTGGTGGACAGCCACCAGGGTATTGTTGACATACACGTGACCGCGTTTGTCGCGTCGACACCTTGACCTGATTATTCTCTGCCAAGATGACGCTTTTTGAACCAATTGGGCTGCTACCGTCCTTTGCGTCCACCTCCTCTTCCACGCTTGTATCAAACGGACTGCTCCCGGGGATCGCTGGATCAACTGGAATCTTGGGCCCATCTTTGTCCAACAGACATACATCCAACTATGTGTCTGCTCGTGATTTTGGTGGTCGACCGATTATAGTCCCACGAAAGAAAAAGGCACCTCAGGTACGTTCAGCGGTGCAAGTATAATAGCGAATATTGACTTTGTCGTAGGCTGCCTCGACCACGCGTTCCTCTCGTGATCTGGAGGGGCTACTGGAAGTACCGACCCACCGAATGCTGGAGAAGATGTCACTAGACGCCATTACTGCTGGCTCAAGGTGCTGGTGGTTTATTATTCAAGCGCACATATAATAACGCGACATTAGAGTCCGGGATGCGACAAGCGGGGATGTCGCGGCAGGCGGCGTGAGCGTGGGGTGCTCGATGTGGGTTGACCAATATAAACCTAAAATGTTTACAGATCTCCTGGGGGACGAGGTACGTGTCTTGTCGGTGCAGCCCTTTCGTCTACTAAATTTCCGAGGGTAGCGAGTACACCGGGAAACTATGTCTTGGCTCAAAGAATGGGACCAGTGCGTTTTCGGCCGGCGAAAACGTCGACCTACGCAACAAGCAGCGACAGATGTGTGTACTACGTTTATACCCGGGTTGAAACATTCCAACGGGTTTCGCTGCAGGCTTTTTTGTACCAAGACGAACACGGCAGGCCCAAAGAAAGGGTATGGCACATCCCCTAATTTGGCTGCTACCATTATTGACCAAGCTAGTAGATCCTACTTCTCTCTGGGCCTCCAGGCCTGGGTAAAACAACTCTGGCGCATATCATAGGGAAGCAGGCCGGGTATGGGGTGACGGAAATTAATGCTAGGTGCCACGCTTCCAGCTTTCTGTTTATGACATCCCTGACGCTTTGGATCAGCGACGCCCGTACAGGCTCTATAGTCGATGAGAGGATTCGGCCAGTATTAGAGAGCGGAACTGCTATGGGCACGAATAAGCCCGTGTTGATGGTTATTGATGAGATTGACGGAGCTACCGGAGATAACGTTGGTTCGGTATCCTTAATTCTGCGCTCCTTATTTTACTCTTTCATTTTTAGGCTGGTGGATTTGTCAACAAGTTGATCCAACTCACTCTGGATAAACCAAAGCCAAAGAGTATGTTTTGTATAAATAACACAACCAGATTCGTTTCTGACCCAACGCTGTAGAGGGCCGTGGGGACAAATCCAGAAACGAGGCTAGACCGCTTCTGCGCCCTATTATATGCATATGCAACGACCTGTACGCCTGTCGTTCTAACAAACCGCTATCAACTCATATACGCTCTTGTAGCTACGCCCCCTCTCTGGCTCGTCTCCGTCCCGTCGCTCGCATCATCCGGTTCCGCAAAGTCCAACCCGTACTGCTTGCCAACCGCCTACGAGATATATGTCAAAACGAGGATTTGCGCGCCGATACTCGTGCATTGACGACACTAGTGACAGTGTCTCAAGGGGATATGCGTGCATGTCTCAACACACTCCAGGTCGGTCTCGTTGTTCATCCGTGACCTCGTCTCACCAGCATATAGTTTATCAAAACTCGAACGACCACCGTAACTGAACATGAAATTGCGCGGTGCACGGTCGGGATGAAAGAAACCGAATGCTCTATTCAGTCTGCGTGGCAAGACTTGTTTACCCCTCTTACTGCCAAGACGCGTAAACTCGTTCCTGGGTCGAGCGCTACAGACCCTGATTGGTATGTCTCGAGGTTGTCGAGGGTGATAGAGAACGCTGGGCCGGACAAGGTTGCGATTGGTAGGCCTATCGTGCAGATTGTTACCGGGATGCTCCGAGCTAATGTTGCGCTGTAGCATGCTTTGAGCACTATACGACACTTCGGAAAGGGCGATCCGAGTGGACTAGTTTGCTGGCTGCGCACGAATGGTTCGAGTGGTACGATTTATTGTCGATGAAGATGCGGACCGAGCAAGAGTACGCGTTGATGCCTTACCAACCGTACGCACTCGTAGCGTTCCATCCCTTGTTTGCCGCCTTGGGTAATCCCAAGTACGAGAGGGTAAATACGGACTGGGAGGTACGATCATTCCTCTCTCGGTAGAGTAGATACTCATGTGATTGGCTTGGTGCAGCAATTTACCCGGACAAAATTGAACGACGATATCAAGACAACAGTCTGCAACGGGCTTACGACTGGTGTGCGAGACGCCGATGCGGCCAGTTACCTTCATTTGATGTGCGGACATAAAGCCGCACTGGAGTTCCTACCCTTGATCAACCGTATCCTTTGTCCACCGCTGAAACCTGTAAGCTCAAAAGAAAAATGCACGCATATAGCTTACCCACCTCAAACAGTTGAATAGCCAGATTGTGAGAACGCAGGAGAGGCTGGTTCTTAAGCGGTTGGTGGATATTATGGCGGCTATGGAGGTGCGATACGTCCAGGAGAGGAACGAAGAGGGGCAGTTTGTGTACAGACTTGATCCGTGAGCGGCGATGCCTTTTTCCACTGAATCCTCGCCTTTCTTATAACACCTTTCGATAGTGCCATTGACGTGTTTGTGACATACGATGGCAAACGCGCAGACGATATGAATATTTCAAGGTTCGCGGTCAGGCAGATGATTGCTGAAGAGGTGCGTCTCGTCAGAGTAGATTATCGGTTATAATGCTGACCCTTTGGTTGTACGCATATAGCTCGATGCTGCGTGCGAACGACGGAAACATGAAGCCACCGCGAAACCTGGCCAACTTGACTTGGGGTCAGGCCGCAAGCCTCGGAGTGTTGACACCCCGACGGAGAAAGTTGGCCAATCCGGAATAGCAAAGAGTGTGAAGCCTCTTATAGGCGAAAAGGTACGATTCAGATTTCATGCATCCTGATGTTGCTCATGATGAGGCTTCGTTACATAGCGCCCCGTAGACTTCTTTGGTCGACCGATTGTACCCAAGGAGAAGAACGCACAGTCTGGGGTTCGCAGAACATCTTCTACTATTGGTACGCGTTTACGATTGCGCAAGTTTTTCACGCACTGACAAGAACGATATTTAGTACCTGTCCCATTACCAATTGGATGCAAGATCAAGTACAAATTCAATGAGGGAAACTCATCGGCGGTCAGGAAACCTGTGAAGATGGCGAGTTTGCTTTGAGCGGGTATTTCTTGGATTGTCGCTGGTTTCGGCCAGGAACCCGTAGGCACTGGAGAATGCAATATATCTCTATCAATACCCTGGGTGTGTTACTGAGCAACATTAACCACATCTTACTGGCTCATCCCGCTTTCGTATAAAGGTTTAACATACATTAGTACCATATTTTATTCGCCATGACACCACCCAATCAGCTTTATGCCACTGCCCTATGTAATCGTGATCCATGCCTCAGCGGATCGTTGTTCTACAAATCGTTCGGCCCGGAACAGAGTTTGTGCGGCACATGTTTGCCTAAGCGTGGCTAGATTACCTCAGCGTATTGCCACTTAATCCGTCAAAGCCCCATCTCTAGTTTTATAAGCCACGCTGCCCTCCCGCGACCTCTCCATCACTCCATCAACCCCACTCTTTATAGCCCAGCGTTTTAAGCCTACACGAGGGTGTTCAACTAATACTAAGTGTAAGACCTTTCGGCTTCATTTTGTCCTGCGCCGATCCACGCATAGCCACCAGTTCCTTCCATTAAAACCTTGCAAACACGCTGACACCATGTACTCTACTCCTCACCAAGATTCACACCCGTGTCAATTATGGATAGCGCTCCCGCAGCCGATTCTTCGAGCACGCACGCCCACTTTGCCGCATTTTTCGCCCAGTTCACGGACTTCAACTATGATCCGTCGCAGTCCATCGTCAGCGAGTTCAAGCGCTTGCAAAGTACACCCCAGTGGAAAAAGGGCATCAATCGGAGAAAAACTCTCGTGGGATATAAGCTCGCGCTGGTCCTGCAGTTCAACGCGACCTATGGCACGGACCAAAACGACCTCGCTTCGTGGCAAAATCTTTGTCGAGCAATTGGAATTAAGGAAATACCTGAAAATCTGAAGGCTTGCAAAAAGGTAAGCGGAGACAAACTTGTCCCGGCTGATCAAATAGAAAAAGGAACTGACTTGTTTTTAGCTCGTCGAGAGGACCCACGTCAATCTGGTGGATTTGGTTGACATGCCGAACACGAATCGGCCAGTGCAACAATTTAAATCCGTTGGGGCTTTAAGTGTATACTCCAAGAAAGGGAAGAAGATCTTTCCGAGAGACGAAGCTAAAGCGGGTGGGATTCTGAAACATCTACTCCGCCAGCTATTCTGATGAGACCTAGCGGCCCGAGTCCGACCAGTCACCCACTAGGTACGCTATAACCCTTCTATAGTGCTTATTTTGGAAACTGATAATTCCGGGTAGAATCCACTTCCATGCATCTGTATTACGTTTTCATGACATAGAAATATCAATCTACTGCTAGAGCCAATATTGCCGGTACTAGTCACCAACATATTCAGAATGCCGCAATCTAAGACCCACCCAAATAAAAGTATCGATTAGTTTGCACCGGCGCGTTGTATACCTGAAGAGATTTGCAGTATATGCTGACTTGATTTCTCACGTCCGGTATATGGATCGGACGTGCGCAAAGGACACCCGCATCGGTTCGTCGAAATTGTGGCAACAGTTATACTGTGTTCGGGAGAAGAATGCAGGAAGGTAGGTTGCACGTAGCTTGTTGCTAATAAATTAGCCTGTTGTTGTTTTGCCTCTTCTGCTCGTTACTCGCGGCTAAATACCGGCATTTGTGTATTGCGCATGGAAGCGCGCAAACCGTCCTGACCATTTCAGAGGTGGCTTGTAGGTAGACGTCACATAAAACAGTGATTATTTTGATAATAATAGGGTTGGCCTATTGGCTATATTATACGCATACAACCGGACACTAGACATACACATAGGTATAAAGCGACCTGGCAGCAAAACACAGCCGACGCGACTTAGGATTAGCCTGTAACCCCTGAAGTAGCACTAATACATGGCCAGTGGGTAGTAAAGCAAAGTGTGGCGAGTCCTATTGGCGAAAGGTATAATTGAGCGTAAGAGTGGCGAGCGGCGTTGAACGATCCGTTCATCCCACGTTCTTTGTCCGACTACTTGTGTCTATGGTGGGAACGAGTGCTCTATTCGCAAATTAGAATTCTCGAAACACCACCTAGTATTGGCATCGCCCATTTCGTCGCTGGAAATCAGATGCCGGGTTAAAGGAGAATCTAAGCGCCCTCACGCGATCTGTTTGTTGCTGTTGAAGACATTAGGAGCCTCCCAAACGCATACAACCACACCGCTCTGGGCAACGCTTGAGACTCATTGGCGGCGCAAGTAATACATGATATATTTATGCCGTCAAAATTTGTGCTCTTCCACCACATCGCAGGTTTTTACTTTTGAGTTACCCATTTTTCTTCCCCCGCCCTCCGCCACAATTGACGACAGGGCTAACCACCCAACCCACGAGCCATACGCTCTGTCCTAGGCTACCTAGCACTCCCTTCGTTGTGAAGAGGTCTATGCTTAGTGAAACCACGTTGCACTACGACTCCGACAGAAGTTCTCCGAAAGAACTGACTCTGTGCTTACTGCGCACCATGGCATGATGGCATTTATTTGGCCAGGCCAGCATGCCTCATTGCAGAGGCGACGGAATTTTGGGTTCGGTTACACTCAAATACCACTCAATCCCCCTAAATAACAACACGAGATAGGTAGACATGTGATAGACGGGAGTGTCACACATGGGTTAGCACCTCAATAATCACAATCAAGGAACCAGGGAAAGGAAGGTCTTTCTAGGGGGGTGGCCAGTTCTGGCGCTCGACAGAACCGGGAGGTGGCAAAGTATGCTGAAATGTGTGATAGCCCAAGTTAGAGAATGCACCCGAAAAGAGGAGAAGGATCTTATGGGAGGTGCGGGTGATGCTAACAGTGGTTACACACAGTGCGCCTCTCATGACACACTGCCCGTACGTTGTTCATTATGTGGTGTCACCAATATATATGATACCACAATCCCACCATTATTTATTACGCTACAACTGGAAACGGCCAAGGCAATGACTGCTGAGCTTATACTGTGCGCGCAGCTTGTCAACCTAATCATCATTGCTCCAACGCAAGATACGTTGTTATCGTACATCCATTCAACCAAACAATTAATATCGGAGGCTGTCTGCGTGGTGTTCAGCGATGTGCAAGTCACGGCTGAGCTCCCATTCATACTGTTCACCCCCAATTTCTAGCATCAGTTTGCTCCACCATGTAAAACGCATCCTAGTAGCAACCGCGTACTCCCACCACTCCGGCATCCAGCCAGCAGTAGCCCAATCGATAATGGCAAGGATGTGGCATTCCTCGTCAACCAAGATATTGTGATGCAGAAGGTCGCCATGTGTAAATACGACCCGATGCGATCGGGAAGGAATTTCTCGGACAAGTTTTTCGCGGTCTGCCCACTTTGCAGACCTCGTGCCCATCCAAGAAGTCATGTCAGCTATGAATGCCTCTTCACCGCCCCAAGGACCTGTGATTTCTGGTGGAATTCGATGTCCCCAGACCGGACCACCAGTTACAGAGCAGATCGTTCCTTGGAGTTCGGCAGGCGGGGTCCACGAGCGCATAGTTGCGAGCAGAGAGCGTAACTCGAGTTTAAATCGAGCTTTTTGATCGTCGGTCGCTTCATGATAGATCTCGCCCACACAATAGCCGTCGACGCGTGTCATGAGTATCGACCCCATTCCGTTGCGGTGGCCGTAGGAAATAAAGCGCGGCACTGGCAGCCCCGCAGCTCTCGCCAGGTGCATACCATGGGCTTCTTCTTCGGTAGTTCTTTCGTGGGACTTGATGAATAGGCCGAGGGGAAGAGCGTATACGCCTGGGTAATATTGAAGTGGCAGGCCTGCCCGGCGGGTGTAAAAGCGAGCAAACTTGATAAGTGGGTCATGGATCAGCCCAAACAGCCATATTTTCCACCTCGGAAACGCTTTTGGCACTGGTATTGGTTGCGGGCTGCTCGCCGAGGTTCCCAGTTTGAGAAAGTATGCCATGTCTAACTACCCACAAATTCCAAACCGTGGCCCAGTAGTCAGCCGCAAGCAAGAGGGGGACTGAAGAGCAAAAATAATGTAGGTACTCACTCGGGGTGTGGTGTTTCGGGGCCCTTCGGCGTCAAGCAGAATATGGAGACTTAAGGCAGACGTGGACGGTTGCCACTCGGTGTTTCGGAGTTCAGTTCATGTTGTCAGATAGCGCTAAAGCTCCCCGCTCTATTTGTCCTTTTATTTGACACTAATTTGTGTCCATTACCCGATGAGGAAACAAACTTGCCGACGTAGAATCATGAGCGTCGGTGTCGCTTGACGTGCGGCCTTGCATATACTCAGCTTGCCGCCACCTAGCGCAATGGCCAATGTCCTTGGCTGGCGTGGCTAGAGCAGGCATAGCATACACCAGGAGCATTATGATATAAAACGACAATACTTTTGCTCACCTTAGAACAAGCACCTTCGCTACTGCAAACCACCCAGCGATCAATTGACCACCGCATAATCTAGCCTCTAGCCTACTCTACTTTACCCTATCTGAACTTCAGTTAGCACTAGCACCATGTCAAGCGTGAGTTCCCCACGATTCTTATTCTCATATCGTTTGCTTAAGTTCTAGCTTGTTCTTCAGCGGAGGGGAGCCCAAACATATGCGCTTTTCGAAGACGATACTCTCTATGTGCTCCTTTTCTTGCGCTGTGCAACGGGTCCTGACTCAGGTTTCCACTGGGGACTCTACCATCATTACAACAACTCATTAGGAGGAGCCAAATTACACATTCGCAACATCAAAGATGGAGCGTGGATAGCCGAGCATGGTTATACTAAAGGAGCTGCATCGTCTTTGTTTCTCGTATCCTGTTTTGCTGTTGGGAAAATCAACCCCACTTATAGGCAGCTGCTGGCGGAAATTGTCCAACAGGAAGACACTCAGTTGAACTCGATCCCTGGAATTACCTGTCGTGTCTGGGTTCTTAGGGCTTTGTCACGCTTGGTATCGGTTGGAATGCTTCCGTTCTGTAGGCCGAGTGAAGTTGAAGCTGAGGCGACCGCACTTGCCCAGCGTTCTTGGCAGAGCGCTTCACTAAACCAGCAGCCGCGCCCGGTTGCTCAGTACTCGAAGTTTGCTTGAATATAGCTTCTTAGGTAAGTAGTAGGTTCAAAAGCCGCTATATGAGATAATCAGACTCAATATACTATGATAGGTAGCTGAATGTCATTCTCTGGCTCGGTTATTGATTTACTTAATCCGCTCTCCTGCTCAAATCTTCTTGTATATCTCCACGATATTTTATTATACAAATACTAAATAATGTAATAGTTCTGTTCGTACGCCAATGGTGACCTTGAACTCTTGGGAGACTTCGGCAGTTGGAATGCGTTTGTTTCGATGACTTCGAATTCATTTCGGGTTATTTCGTAATGCGAGCAGTGTGTACATCTAGTGCGTCGCTCTGGGCGAGATAGACTAGTACACTATTGAATACAACGCTGTACCACTCAAAGCTTCTTAGCAAAATTTGATGCGTATTTAAGTGGTTGAATGCACCTGAACAGTCACGTGACAATCATGTTTGATTGCGTAGCTATCAACTCTCCAGTAAAGTTTAATTGTCTTCGCTCGCGCCCGTGGATACCCCACAATTATGTCCGACACAGATTCCGACGTTGAAACCATTGAGACGGTGACAGGGTCCTGCCCATGCTGTGGGTATCACGGAGAACTCAGATACGTCGACCAAGACGTAATTCTGTTGCTTTCAGCTGCGATCCTTGGCTCACCTGTGTGTAGGCTGCCGCCGAGACGGAACCTATACGCAGTCGAAAGCGTCGCCGGACGACTTCTCCGGAGCCAGAGCAGCAAAGACAAACCTATCTCTCAGACTTTTTCGAGGTTGAACGTACCGAATTATCTGTCAAACAAACCGACAATCGATCCTACATCCAAGCCTTTTTCGACAAGTACCCCGACTACTCATACGACCCTTCTAGTCCGACGATGTTGGAGTTCTACCGTATGTGCGAGCATTTCCACTGGACGCGTGGCACCCCCGCAATGGAGAAAGCGCGGACTAAGATTAGAGACGCGTTGACCCGTCAATTCAACACCATCTACGGGACGGACGAGAACGATTTACTTGCTTGGCAGAATTTATGCCGCGTGCTTGAGCTACCAGAAGTACCTGATGAGCTCTTTATGTGTAGGCAGGTAAGTATAGGTACTTCGCAACGCGTCGAACACACCGGATTAATGCCTGTTCTTTACAGGTTGTCAAGTCCACATTTGTTAACATCGTTGATTTGGTCGACACAGCGGCTACCGAGGAGCCTGTGAGGCACTTTGAGACTGAAGAGAAGCTCAGCGAGTATACGAAGCTCACGGGGAAGTATTTCCCTCAGGACAGTGCTGAAGCTGGCGGGCTCCTCAAGTTCCTTCTTCGCCACATATTCCACCCTGGCTCAACTAGAGACCGTGGTTGTGCTCGTCCACAAAAAAGAGCGAGAACAGGTACATAATATTATATACGTTTCAAGTTCGCTCACCCGTTGTATTCCCGCAGATCCGTAGCCTGCTCCTCAACCTCAAGCACAACCCATACCAGAATTTAACATTACCGATCATGTACATTTTGAGTTCAGGCTTTCTAACTGAGATATGTTATACGCTATTGTCACCTAATTTATGAATGATTATCCACCAATATCCTGAGCCAACAACTTGCAACTGTCTAGTACCACGTCTCACCTCCGACACACGTGACTTTCCCCAAACCTCGGCTTGATGAGCGCCAAAACAGCAACCAGGATCGAAGATGTACTCGGAGCACTGTCAGCAGTCGAGGCGGAAGAATCTGAATTATCACACACTCTCGCAGCTATAGTAGCCGACAGGGAACGTACCCGAAAAGCGCTTGTACGTCTTGAAGGTCTCGTCCCAGCTCTTGATGCGCTGGTTGCGCGAGGAGAGGGATTGGGTAGTAATGTAGCAAAGACGGCGGCGACGGCGGAACGAGTTGGGGCGGGCGTAAGAAATTTGGAACGGCTTATGGGACGCGTGAGAGCTGCGGCGGAGCGTGTAGGACAGGTTTCGGACGCGAAAGTGAGTACAGCGTTGGGCACTCGTTCGGGATAAGCCCATTTAACTTCTCTAGGCCTCTTTAGCCGCTCTGTATGCAGCCATTGATCAACGAGATTGGGAGACTGCGGCGAGGCACTGTGCACGCGCTATGGCGGTGCCCAAGGAGGTAATGGATGGTCCATTTGCTCAGGTCGCAATTGTAAGTTTCAATCTGCTCGGATTACTAAACCGTACCTCATGGAGATCAGCCCTCTTCGGACTTGCCAAACCCTCCAACCCAAACACTGGAGGAAGCCCGCGCCTCGTTGCTCGCAGTTTTCCGCAAAGAGTTTGACACAGCAGCCATTGCCCGTGACCCCGTCGCCATCTCTCGCTTCTTCAAACTTTTTCCTGCCATCAACTGTCCGGCTGATGGTTTGGCGGCATACTCTGACTTTGTGCTTGACCTCGTGTCCCGGCGTGCTCCCCCATCTGTAAAAAGTGAGCCTTCTCCCAAGCGTCCAGTGCGCCGTATCGACCCATCTCGCGTTAGCCTCCTCCCCTGCATATTATACCGCTGCCCTTACCGCGCTCTACGAATCTGTCGCCGGACTGATCGACCAACATCAGCCGATCGTCGAAAAATACTACGGTTCCGGGAATATGCACACTGTCGTCACGCGGATTCTACGTGAATGTGACCGTGTTGTGACTGGACTTTACGATGGATGGGAAGAGGAACGGGATATTTCGCGAAAAGTGAGTTGTAAATCGGCCTGCAAGGCTATGTATTCTTACTATACTTGTCTAGCTAGCAGACACCAAAGCTGCCACCTTTCAAACGCTTCTCCCTGCTTCTCGCAACAGACCTGGCGCTTCAGATGACTCTGCCCCGGACCCACGTGAGATTGACCGCGTCTTGGGTGAACTGGCCACGATGGCCGGACGTTGGGCATTGTTCCGACGTTTTCTTGTAGATCGACTCGAGGTAAGTCGAACTGTCAGTCATACGATCGAATATATCATGAAGCAAATCAACATTTACAGGACGACTTGACGCCATCCGCTCCCCCTACACCCGAAACCCCTGCTGCTGCCCTAAAACCTACTACACCAGGACCTACCACACCCGGTTTTGGCCTCAAATTCATTACTCCCGCCCTCTCCCCTATCAACACTACCCTCCCCAAAGACCCTACCGAGCCAAACACAGATGCAAACAAGCCAGGCGAACTCGATTTAGACGACCCTCACCAACGCGCCCTTACACTTGTCGCGGAAACCGGCGCCCACACCCGACTAAATGCCCTGCTTGATAGCGCCTATGCACCTCTGGAGACCTGGCACCTCCGCGCTGCGTTGGACCGAGCACACGCCAACTCCGCACCCTCGAACCCTCAAGCCTCATCAAACCCCACGACTACGGCACAAACAAGCACAACCCCCGATGATGCATTTTTCATTCTACATCTTACACTTTCGCGAGCTCTAACATCGGGGTCGGTTACATGCGTGAAACGAACGGTCAAAACCGCCAGAGATGTTGTTGAGCGGGATCTAGTGGGCGTTGTGAGGAGGCGGATGGAGGATTGCTGGAGAACTGGGTCAGGGGGGCCCAGTGGAGGTGGAAAAGGGAAGGGCGCTGGAGAAGATCGTGTTGCTGTTTATGTGGTATGGCGTATTTACTCCCGGCGCTATTTCGTATTCACGGCGTTTTGTAGACGTATCTCAATGATTTGTCTATTTGCGCCCATCATGCAGACCGCTTGACACGTGACCTCTCAGCGTCACCGGCTTTCGCACAGGGATTCCTGGAGACGGAAGTAGACGATGCACGGTCAGCGATAACTGGCCTGAACGACCTAGGGGGATTTAGGAGTGTAGTCAAGGTGCGTTCCACCGTAATAGAGTTACGAAAGTTTAATTCATACCTATCTTCCACTCCTTGGCAGACCGGGATCGACAATTTATTCATTCAGCTTGTAAAACCAAGGCTGAGATCGTGGATCCCAGAAATATATCGTGACGTGACATATAGTAATCCAAGACCGTACTTCCTTCGTCCGAAATCTGACTGAGCAACGAGTAGTTCTGGACGATGCCGGGTACAGCTCCGCTGAACACGAAGATGCTGTACGCAAGCGATTCGTGCGTGGCTGGGGCGAAGTCGTGGGAACATACAAGGTAAGCCTGGGTTTGCGTTACCGATGACCCACTCCAACTCATACTTCCCGTGTATAGAACACTCTTACTGAGGAAAACTATCGTACCTTCTTCGCCCTGGCGGTAGAAGTGGTTGTGCGGCCTTGGGAGAAATATATTATGGGTATGAAATTCACCGAAGTGAGTACACTTAATGTACACACCAGGTATGTATGCACGATTTACTTCAACCCCTATTTCAGCTAGGCGCAATTCGTTTTGATCGCGACTTGCGAGCCATTATCGCACATCTTGCCGTTGGGGACGCCCGTGACAAATTTGTTCGCTTACAACAAGTTTCTACGCTACTTAACCTCGATGCGGTACGTGCTCAAATATAGCGATTTAGAAGCATGATTGACGCGGCGGGGTTATAGGAAGAGGATCCTGACGAATTCTATACAAGCTCGGGGATCGCATGGAAGCTAAGTGCGAGTGAGGCGAGGGCTGTTAGTGCGCTGAGAATTTGAATATCAATTACTGTGGTGGCATTGGTGGGCCTACGCGAGAGCAGATTGAAGAGGCACCCATGATTGACATCCGTTAGACCAGCTCTCTCCATTGAATATGTCACTATTCCGTAGCAGATTGCTATTCCACGCCCACCCAAGCCCGGGTGCAGCTGTCGTAAACCGCCCCCCAATTGAATTCTGCCAAGGGTATAGCCGAACTAAAACGCAAATTATGCGCATACAAGGACATGTGATCGCGTAAGAAGGCTCTCCAGCTTTATGCATATCTTTGCCCGATCCATTAAGGATCTTCACAATAGTTCGCTCTGGCTCTGCGTGAACAGAGTCCCGATGTTATGAAGTACCCCAAATACATGGAAATTTCGAGTAAGTCTTTCGACACACGCGCTACCCCGTATTGTCGAATACCGCTCCCGGGCACTCATCGAGTGGGCTGAATCTAATCATGTTGTTATCGAAACATGAGAATCACGCGCATACATCGATCCCTCAACCACTTAAATAGTTCTCACGACTGCGCACTGGATTCCTTTCATTGTGTTTTCAACCCGAAATATCGCTGCGTTCAGTGTCCAAAGCATACAACCGATCGTCGCACGCAACCCAAAGCCACGCAAGCTAGTAGGTCAATAACGAGTGTGAATTTCACGTGTAATAGATTGAGGAATATAAATAAATCGTGGTTAGAATGAAGGAATGTGTGGTTGTGTGTTCATAGGCAAAAGATTAAAACCCCGCTACCCAGAAGCAGCTCAATCGAATGACCACGTTACGCCTTGAAGTCTCCCAGCGCCTAACGCCAAGAGTTCAGCTACATCACACTAAAACGGAATGGCAAAGTTGGCGTACCTTTGTCCGCAAGGCGCTCGAATGCAGTTGGGGAAAGATCGAGACTATTATCCACTGTGGGAGGCCGTTGCCCTGAACTTTGGGCTAAAACGTCAAAAATATGGTCTGTTGGGCTAAAACAACCTTTTTTTCAACAACCATGACTTGGCTCAAGTGCAAAAAATTAACTTCAAAGTCTGTTTGGGG